>OY754311.1:61426674-61658696 GCA_963573325.1 Astragalus glycyphyllos
CTTCATTTTGTGGCCTACTTGGTGTGAACCACATGCTCCACTATGTGTATCAGAAACTGCTAAATATGCCTCATTTTCACTAAGACATTTTAATAGTACTCCTTCAGGAGTCTTTTTAAACAATTCGTTTCCAATTATCACATAGCTCAAAGCTCTGTATTTTACCTTTTTATTGGTATTTCTTGTGGGATTTTGCAAATATTCCACAATAGGCCTTTGCCAATCATTATTGGTCATATTGTCAAGAGCAAAAATTTCTGCTAAGTCAAAGTCACCAAAAAATTGACGTTTTTCGACAACGACTAGTTCCTCGTTTGCGTTTGTTGCCCCCCCAGTTTTTGGTGTTGACAATAGTGACGAATAATAGTCATTAGAAATGATTTTATCCTTTATTTCAATTAACTCTTCCAGGCTTTGTTTTGAAACTTTATAGCCTGAAGCAATTTGTGCCAATTCATTTGCCACTTGATTATCAATTCGTGGTAAATGTTCTAAGTGAACAGACTCAAATCTTTTTAACAAAGCATTGGCAACAACAAAGTATCTAATAAGGTGCTCTTTAATGCATTTGTACTCCCTTGTCAATTGTTTGACAACCAACTCAGAGTCACCTTTTATTTCGACATGACTTGCCCCCAGCTCAAGTAAAATTTCAAGGCCTACTATTAAAGCCTCATACTCAGCTTCATTATTGGAGCAAACATCTCGAATTTTAAACTTATACTTCGTTGGAATGTTAGTAGGAGATATTATTAAAATACCAATCCCAACTCCATGTTTATGGCTTGAACCATCAAAGTACAACCTCCAAGGATATATGTCTACAAAACTTAATGTTTCTTCGACAACAGAATGGTCTACTATAAAATCAGCAACCACTTGTCCTTTAATTGATTTTAGAGGTTGATAAGTTAAGTTGTATTCTGACAAAGCCAAAGCCCATTTACCAATTCGGCTATGCATTATTGGTTTCGACAGCATATGCTTAATAACATCAAAATGCGAATAAACAGAAACATCAGCTGGTTTTATATATTGCTTTAACTTTGTACACGAGAAATACAAACAAAGGCACAACTTTTCTATAGGAGTGTACCTCGTTTCGGCATCATTTAAGACCCTACTGAGGTAATAAATGGCTCTTTCGACACCCCTATCATCCTCTTGTGCTAACATGCTACCTATTGTTCTATCAGAAGCTGCTATATACAATGTGAGCACTTTGTGTTTAATAACAGGCAACAAAATTGGTGGTTTCATTAAATAAGACTTGATTTCGTCGAAGGCTACTTGATGCATTGGTTCCCATTTGAACTCTTCTTCCTTCTTTAGTCTTAACAATGGCGAAAAAACTTGTGTTTTGCCACTTAGATTTGATATAAATCTTCGCAGGAAATTGATTTTTCCCAGCAACGACTGAAGCTCCTTTTTGGTCGAAGGGGCCTTCGTTTCCATAATTGCCTTAGTCTTATTTTGATTGATTTCAATGCCTTTTTTGTGCACTATAAAACCCAAGAAATCACCTGCACGTACACAAAAGGCACATTTTAATGGATTTATTTTCAATCCATATTTCCTCATTCTTTCAAAAGAACGGCGAAGATGGTCTAAATGACCACTTTCTGAGGAAGATTTAACCACCACATCATCTATGTATACTTGCATAAAATCATCAATAAAATCATGAAACATAGAATTCATGGCCCTCTGATATGTAGCACCAACATTCTTTAAGCCAAAGGGCATTACTACCCATTCATAAACACCCAATGCCCCTGGACATCTAAAAGCAGTTTTCGACACATCCTCTTCAGCAATGAAGATTTGATTATACCCAGAATAACCATCGAGCATACTAAGATAATCAAATCCTGCTGCTGAATCTATTAGCATTTCTGCCACAGGCATTGCGTATTCATCCTTGGGAGTTGCATTATTTAAATCCCTAAAGTCTATGCAAACTCTAAGAGTCCCATTTTTCTTTATTACAGGAACTATATTGGCTAACCATTCGACATACCTGGCAGTTCTGATGAATTTGTTTCTGAATAGCCTTTCGATTTCCTCTTTGATCTTAGCCAACACTTGAGGAGCAAATCTTCTTGGCACTTGCTTCACTGGTTTCTTCCCTGGTCGAATTGGTAATTGCATTTCCACTACTTCTCGACTTAACCCAGGCATTTCATCGTAATCCCAAGCAAAGCAGTCTTTGAACTCCCTTAGCAATGTGATGACTTGGGTTTTTAGAGAAGCATCAATATTCACACTAATATAAGTTGGCCGTTTTATTGAGCCATTTCCCAAATCAACTTCTTCTAACGGGTCTTGAGCTTGCATATGCTTTGCCGAATCTCTAGGATCCTTTTCAAAACCTAATGGATCATCATCATAAATGCAGTCAAGTCTTTCATCTATGACTATGCCATTTCCTTCATGTAACTCACTGGCTTCGACAACCATTGTTTGTTGAATAATTTCGGCCTCTATAGCCGCTTTAAACTTGTTTTCGGCCATATAAGCCGTAATTTTGTCCCATGCATTGGGCACTGACATAAGAACATTTTCAAGAACCAGTGTTCCACCCCGTTGGTCGAAGAACACCATCAGGATAAACACTATCATCTCCCATTATTTCTCTTTCCCAAACAAAACCATAATTTGGGTCAAGATAAACTGAGGCAAGAACATTATCCGCAGGAACATATGCCTCATTAGAAGATGAACATGGCGCAATCTTCGCCATTTGTTTCTCAAAATTTTCCTTGGTAATTTGGTTCACATCAGCACGGAAGTAGCTCTGATCGGCTTCAACATACTCTACCAAACCATCTTCCTTCCACATTACTAAACGTTGATGCAAAGTTGAAGGGACAACACCAACTCCATGGATCCACTCTCTTCCAAGGAGTAAATTAAAATTCGCTTTAGAGGCTATTACTAAGAACAATGTAGTCCTCTTTATGGAACCAACGATTAAGTCCACCTCGATGGCCCCCAAAGAATGGCCAGTTTTGCCTTCATAGTTGCTTAAGACAATGTTATGTGGCCTGAGGTCAGTGTCGAACTTACCAATCTTCATCAAAAGACCATGTGGCATTAAATTCACTGCAGCTCCACCATCCACTAACACTTTGTTAATTCCAACACCATTGACTTTGGCTTGGACATACAGGGGTTTCAAGTGGTTTTGCATACTCATATCTGGCTTCTCGAAGGTAGCCATTTGGTCTTCGACACAACCATTGTTCATCACATAGTAACACATTGGCTTTTGATGAGCCATATCCTCTTTAAAATCCTCTTCAACATCATTTGGTACTGTGATAACATCGTACTCAAGAGGCAGTATTGATACCACATTGCAAACAACATCGAAATCATCTTCAGAATCATCAAAATCAGACTCCATGTCTTCATCCATGTCGAAATCAGCATTCTTTTCTTTCACTGTTGACAATGGAGGAAATATTCTTTCAAGAGCAGGCCTTCTTGGCTTTTCTGTTACTACAGCCTTGCCTTTGGCCTTATTCGCTGCACACACATGACTAGCAACATCAGCATTCCTCTTTGTGGCAACTTCAGCTTTGTGAACCTCACTCTTCGCCACTATTATGCTACGTGGAACTTGATTAATGTCAATCGTACTGCGTGGAACATGGTTATTAGCCAAATGGCTTGGAACCTTGTTAATGTCAAAGTGTGCCTTCTTCTTCTGTTGTCTTTGGTAACGACGCCACTGTGTTCTAGTCATGGGGTTCTTACCCTTATAGTTATTCTTATAATTAAACTTAACAGCATCCGTATCTGGCTTGACAGCTTTAGCACGTTGATTATTGGGCACCCACGCTTCAACAGGAGCACTAGCACTTGGGACAAAGGATTTATTTGTTGACAGCTTCAAATACCCTTTCGCTGAGGACTTCTCCTTAGCAAATTGTCGTTTGCTTGTTGAAGGCTTTGTTGACACATTAGCCTTATAGCCAGGAAGATCTCCTTTTGCAAAGTCAAATTTCGGCCTGTTATCAAGCCATTTTCTTTTACGTTGTTGTTGATCCTGATAACCTTCGACAGCTTTAGCTGCTTCTTTGTCGAAGACAGCGCTGCACCTTGGGCAAAGCATAACTTCAGAGTTATTCCACTTACACCGATTGAGGAAATCTATCAATTCTTCCTCAGCCTTTGGATACACAGCATGTATCTTCCCATCATATTCTTTTAGGGTCACTTCCTGTTTCTTACCTTCAGCATACATAAAACCTTTTAATTTTTCGGTGGCAGTCTTGACACACTTAGGAGGGTCTGCCATTTGAGCATCCACCATGCCTACATCAGCTTCGACAGGTTCAGAATACATAGCTTCAGCCTTAGGCAATGGATCAACATCAATCTGCATAGGAGCTTTCATTTTCTTATCAGCAAATTTGAGTCTTCCTTCGTCAACTGCTTTTTGCACAATATCCCTGAAGAGCACACAACGGTCAGTGTTATGTCCCAAAAAATTATGGAACTTACAATAACCCTTTTTCTTTCTTTGGTCAAGAGTTGGTATTTTAAGGCCTTTAGGCACTAATATTTGACCATCAGTCACTAAAAGATCAAAAATTTCATCACATTTAGTAACATCAAAAGTATAAGTCTTAGGCATAAATCTATCATTCTTAGGCTCTACAGGGTTATTCCCATTCGCAGGCCTTAATAATTTACAGGTATAAGGAGGACCAGGCTTAAGTTCAGCCACGTCTATCTTTTCTTCTTCGACATTACTATATGTAACGTCGAATTCTTCTTCGACATATGCCACTTTTTCTTTTTTATGATACCTATTCGACCTAGATTTTTCCTCTCTAAGCCTTTCAACTTGTCGAACTCTATCAGCCAAATGAGCCATATCTCGCAAATGAGATGTGTCTAATTTCTTTCTAATTGAGTAATCAAGGCCACCAGCAGCCATTTCGACAAGCTCATGTTCAGGGACTTGTGTGAAGCAACGAGATTTCAACAGCCTAAATCTGTTTAAGTAATCATCAATAGTTTCAGGCATTTTGCGCCGAACACTAGCGAATTCTTTAAGACTAATTTTCGACTGGCCCATGTAAAACTGTGCATGGAATGCCTTTTCTAATTGCCCCCATGTGAACATAGAACCAGGGGGTAAGGTCGTGAACCAAGTGAAAGCATTTTTAGTTAGAGAATTTGGAAAGTATTTCATCTTCAAATTCTCATTTTGTGCTAAGTCCCCAGCCTCAGTCAAGAAACGAGCAATGTGTTCGACTGTGGACTCATTTGTATCACCACCAAACTTAGTAAACTTGGGAACTTTCCATCCCCTTGGTAACTCAGTTTGTAATACGTATTCACATAATGGTGATACGAAGTTAGGCCTTTGTAAACCTATGTTAAGGCCATTTTGCGCCAAAATAGTTTCGACTAAAGTAGCTATATTGTTTTCTGCGCCAACATTGTGTTGTTGCACTTGTCGAACAACTTCATCAGCGTTCTGGTGTCTATTTACCAAAACTACTTCAGGGACGTGGTTTACTGCCCCTTGTAGTTCACCTACAATTGTTGACGCTTCGACTGCAACTGCTTCTTGGGGGTTAACTGGCGACGCATTACCCGCAATAATAGGAACTTGCCTATTATTAACCGCTGGAGCCCCAAAGAAATCTGCAATCCTACTCATCTGATTTGCCAACATTTGGTAACTGTTATTGGTATTTTGAATCAATGGATTGAAAACTGTACCAATTTGTTGGGTAAGCATATTAACCATATCGTGATTACTCTCGTCTACTTGCTGTCTTAAGGCCAACAAAGACGTATTGGTTAATGCTGGGGGATTCCGACCAAATACACTCTCAGAAGAGACATGTGTAGGGGAAAAGGTCGAAATATGTGGCATTCCAGTAGGCATGCCATACATTCCCAAAGGAAATGGGGGTAGATGTACGTTATTCAAACGTGGGTCTAAACCGTTTCCCATTGCCATGTAAGGGCTATGAAGCCCTGCACTTAACGGCAAAGACATAGGCAAAGATGCCATTTCTGACTGCGTTGAACCAACATTAGTCATTGATAATGAAGGAACGGTTGTTGACGACGATGGTCCTGCGCTAATGCTCGCAGAATCCATTGTTGTTCCTTGCCCTTGTGAAACCACAGGGTTGGAACTAGACGCATTATTCGTACTAGAACGAACCATTTTACCACTTCTTAAGTGCATACAACAGCGAATACAAATAAGAGAGTACGAAAATGAACAAAATCAAAGGCAAAGTCCCATCGGGCGTGCCAATTTGTTTGCTGGTGTTTTTAGCAAACAATCACTAGTTTTATTAGAAGGTTTGTGAGATCAAACTAGAAAAATCTCAAAGCAATTGCCTTTGAATTGCGCGTGGTTTGTGTTTCAGAAAATGTAGAAAAGGGGACGATTTGCAATGATTAACAGAATTGAAAAGAAAAGAAGCAGTAAATGGTGCATGAATTGTAAAGAAAAGACAAATAAATTGCATTGAATTGTAAAAGTGGTACACGATCACGTACAGCGATTCTTCCACTCGTTTTTCGCTCTGGCTTGGAAGTTAGAGTTTCAGGAATCGGGTTGTGTATTGTGATTTGCGACCTCTGTTTCTTCTCAGAAACTACTATTTATACAAAGGAAAAGAGGGGGAAAAACTGAACTAAGTAACTGCCTAGAAATTTGAAAATTAATAACTGCTACTCCTACTTTCGACCAGAACCGCTCTATCACGCTTCGACCAACTGCTAGTCTTCAGCGCATAACTGCTCTATTTTCTGTCTGTCGAAAGCTTGTGTCCATTTTCCTCTCTCTTGCTTTTGGTTCCCCGGAAGCTTGTCGAGTTTACCTTGCGCATGACCATTTTCTCTGTCGAAATAATTTGGTCTTTGTCGAAATATAAGTCAGGCCTTGTTGACCATTTTCAATGAAGCCTGTCGAAATTACAGGCTAACAATTATATGGTACAGTTGCAAATGGTTGGGAAAACTGAGAACTTTAGAGTTTGATATATATATATATATATATATATATATTATATTCTTTTTTGGTTAACTTTGTTAATTCATTTGTGTAGATGCCAATACAACCGAATGGTTTTCATTGTGGCTATTATGTTATGAAGTTTATGCTGACCATTGTGAGCGCCGGTATTGTTGATAATTGGGAGAAGGTATTAAATTCTGTCAAAGCAAAGTCTTTTTTAGTAGGTATTTGATAATTAGGAGAAGGTATAAAAGTGTGTAATCTAATTTGTTTGAGTAAATTTTAAACTTGTAGGTATTTGATAATGCAAAGTCATACACCGATGAGGAACATGAGGAGACTCGTCAGCTTTGGGTGGAATTCTTTTTCAAGATACGTACAGTGCAAAAGGATACACTATTTCGTGCGTAGTTTAACTTGTGTAATTAGGAAAGGGTCACCACATTTTGTGCACAATAGTGTTATATATGTTATGATGGATACCACATTTTGTTATGTATTTTGTTTTCTAATTAGTTTAACTTATGTTCTCACTATGCAAGACATTATTAAGTTTAATGGAATTTTAAGTACTTTTATGTGTCGATGACTGGAATATCTCTCTGTATATAACAGGTTATTATGTATTAGATGACTGGTATGGACAAAAACAAAAAAAAAATAGAAAAGAAATGAGACTTTTAGTATCGGTTGTACAGTATAACCGATGATAAAAGTACCAACAGTAGACATTTAGCATCGGTTTTACTGTACAACAGATGCTAAATGTCTCCTTCTGGTACATTTAGCATCGATTTTACTGTACAACAGATGCTAAATGTTAAATGTCTCCTACAGGTACATTTACCATCGGTTGTACAGTACAACCGATGCTAAATGTCTCCTTCTGGTACATTTAGCATCGGTTTTACTGTACAACCGATGCTAAATGTCTCCTACAGGTACATTTAGCATCGGTTGTACAGTACAATCGATGCTAAATGTCTCCTACAAGTATATTTAGCATCTGTTATACTGTACAACCGATGCTAAATGCCTCCTTCTGGTACATTTAGCATCGGTTTTACTGTACAACCGATGCTAAATGTCTCCTACAGGTACATTTAGCATCGGTTGTACAGTACAACCGATGCTAAATGTACCAGAAGGAGACATTTAGCATCGGTTGTACAGTATAACAGATGCTAAATGTCCCACATTTAGTATCTGGGGATTTAGCATCGTCGGATTACCGATGCTAAATGTCCAAAACAACCGATGCTAAATGTCTTTTTTGCACTAGTGAAGTTTACCATGTGGTCTTGATCTTTTGATCTTATTAAGAGAAGGTTTCTTCTTTAAAAATATTGTGAGCAACATTCTCTTAAGTCTTCTCACATATAATGCTTTCATAAGCATGTACCTTCTTGAGATTAGCTTGGTTACTCCTGTTCTTATTTGTTCACTCAAGAAGAAGCATTAGTAGCATATGAAATCAGATAACTTAAGCTTTTCACATTTGAGGTTTGTTAATCATCAAAACTAATTAGGGATTTTGCATTAGATAAACTAATTTTTAGCATCTTTTTATTATTTATTTTTAGTAATTTGTGTGGAAATTTTGGGGAAGAGTATTTTATATAATTTTATTACAAGTCATGTGCCATCAATTGTTATATCATAAGTCTTTCTCTTGCATATCTGGGTAAAAGCATGTTTTTAAAAAGACAACATCACCCTCTTGTACCTTAACTAAAATTTTGTGGTAAAATAGTCTTTTATAGTGAGAAGAAAAATTTGGGTATTCTCAAAACTGTTTTGAGTGACTTGTATGCTGAGTATATTTTTGTTTTCATTTATTTCTTTTTTTCTATGGAATACAAATAAAAACGAGAGCAAAAAGGCATAAAAAGGAAACTAGTCTCCTAAATCAGCAACTAGCAGCTCGAGCATCTCACGAGGGGAGGAGTCCCATGATACAATCCCTCATAGGTTCCTATTTGCATATTTTCCCATGAAGTCAGCATTGGATGATTATTTAACTCATCAATTCACTCTTGTACCTCGTCTAACATTATCCCTAGCAAGAGATTGGAAGAAGAGTTTCAATTGTTCAAAAGATGGCATTATCATCATGTTTGGTGGATTTGGTGTCACTGGCCCTCTCTTCCTATTAAAAATAATTAAAAATAATAGTCACTATTAAAAATAATAGTGACTTAGGAGGTGTTTCATTTTCTTAGGGACTAATTAGTAATTTGGTGGTTAGTTAGTATTTCCTAGAGCTCTATATATAGAGCACCTTGTACTCATATTTACCATCTTTTTTCAATATGATTCCTTATGAAGAGTTTTTACCTCTTTTACCACATGAGTACTCTTATGCCCAATACCTCTCCTATGGCTTTGATCTATGCATGTATGATCCTATGATTCTTAACATGGTATCAAAGCGATACCCTAGAGATGAGGATTATGCTTCCGATGCCGACTCCGATTCCGATTCTGATTTCAGCAATGCACAATATGAAGTTCCACGGTTGTTGTTCTTGTACCAAGAAGAGGAAGAGGTTTCGCAACTCCGAAGTGAAAACAACAATCACAAAATTGTTTTCGGCAGTTTCAGTGAAGAATCTGATCTTGATACAGCTTCTGCAACTCTGCCAATTCCGATCGTACCAGTATTTGATGGATTCACCATTAAGATCGGAGAAATTTCTTGTTATCTTACTACTGTCAAACATAGCAATAAAGGTGGAGGATCTAGTGATGCTGCATCAACATTTGTGGCTCTTGGATCCAATGTTGTGGATCTTGAATCCATCACTGTTGAGGAGAATCATTTGCAAGAGCAGCATAGAGAGTTGAATTTTCATTCTTATTTCCAAGAAAAATTCATAGCGATGACGGAAGTCGAACAGAATCCTAACAGCGACACGGCGGTGACTTCGGTTGCGAGACATTTGGATACGACGTCGTTGTATGTCGACGATCTCAATCACATAGATAATAATTCACAACTTTACGATTCCTTCATTCAGATCGGCCAAGCTTCTTCTATTAGTGTTAGCAACAATCACGATCGAAAATGGAGTTTGCTCATGGATTCGAAGATATTTCTTCAATACAATGTCGATCCTTTTCGTTCTCTTTTTTCCTCTTTCTCTCGCGATCGCACACTTCCTCTCTTCGCTCCAATCGATCTCTTTGTACAAATCTCCAAATTCTCGCAATCAGTTTTGTTTAATCTGGAGGGAGGATCCAAGACAGAGCCTCTTCATGATGCGAGTTCTCTACACATAGGAAATCACGAAATCATTGTTGTTTGCAACGGGTTCAAGGAACACGGAGACGATGGCGGCGTGGACCTTCCACTTTCTGCGAAACCCCTCTCCACCGCGTCAGCACTGTCGTGGAATCTGAATCGCCGGAACGGTGTGGCAGCTCCTCCGCCATGGACTTCAGTGGCGACATGACCCCGGTGACGCTCGAGAAGTTTCCAGTTTGATTCTGTGGCTCGCGTTCAATGTTGAGCTGTGTGCTGGTTACTCACGTCTTGGGCCAACTCTAGGCCAGAACCTTGGGCCAGTCCATTTGAGGCCTTGCTTATTTGGTTTGGGCTGAAGTCTTTCTCATCTTTGCACTGAGCTGAAACTATGTTTTTTGTCTTTGTTTTTTTCTTGTTTTTCTTTATTCTAGTAACTAGTGATGGAATAATTGCTTGTATTTCAAGCTGATTTGGTGATCCCAATATCAGCTTGAGGGAGGCTAATAGTGACTTAGGAGGTGTTTCATTTTCTTAGGGACTAATTAGTAATTTGGTGGTTAGTTAGTATTTCCTAGAGCTCTATATATAGAGCACCTTGTACTCACATTTAGCATCTTTTTTCAATATGATTCCTTATGAAGAATTTTACCTCTTTTACCACATAAGTACTCTTATGCTCAATACCTCTCCTATGACTTTGATCTATGCATGTATGATCCTATGATTCTTAACACTTCCTTTTTGGTGCAGGTGAGCACTTAAAAGGTACACGTATTTTATTCCATAGCTAAGTCCGTGTCTTTCACTTTTCTTCATTCTTCTCGATCACCTTTTTGGGTGGAATAATCAGTTTTGGAGTCATCATCATTGCTTCTTCAACACGTTGCTTCTCAATTACTACCAAAAAATTCAATTACGTTAAAATTATATTTGTAACTATTAAATGGAAATATATGCATTAACTTCGTAAATACTAATATTTATGTATGTTATCTTACCTATATTTAATCAAAGAAATCACAGTCGTTGGAGATCTATGTTAGAAACTCTCAAAATCAGTAGTATGTATATCAAAGCACAACTGAGAAGGCGTAGAAATGTAAGATAACATTGACAGATTCCTCTTCCTCCAACCGGTAATAATAGTCCAAAAACTGGGTATTGTTTCCTCATTCATGGATCTGGATCTAGTGAAGTCAAAACAACAAATGACTAGACATGAGAAAAGAAGTCAATAAAAAATATATCACATAAATCAAAGAGCATGATAAAACTTAGGATTAATCGTATATAAAGTATTGATTTGAGTAGAATAATGGTGTAATTGATACACTAATCTCTAACAAATCATCATAAAGCAATTCAATCATACAAGTATATGAACGAGTGATGGATAGATAATAAAGTACTGCTTGTAAACTATAAAACAAACAAAATATAAGGAAAATAGAGAAAGGGAAATACACTTTTTCAGATTTGGGGATGCGGCACCTACAAATTCAACAAACACAATATATTGAGGATAGAGACGAGGAAATAGACTCTTTCAATTTTGGGGAAGCGGCGCCAACCCTAGCGAATATTCTCCGTGTGACGACGACAACATATATATACGGGGATCTCAAGAGGAGGGAGTGATGTTATGTTAAAACTTAGGGTTTCCTACATTTATAATATTTTTAATCAAAATATAAATATAGCATTTTAGAAAACTAAAAAACATTTGGGTCAAAAAAAAACTATAAAACATAAAAATCTATATATTTAATCCCCCTTAACTAAATTTGTTCTAAAATGATAAACAAAAAAATAAAACTAATCTATGGAAAAAAAAAACATCAAAATTATAACAACATAGATACGTACATGTTTTAAAAATAATTTACTGAAATACTCAAAATTAAAACAAACGAGATTAGAAAAATATCATTTTCTCCTTCTAAGAATAGCTATTCTTTCATTAAAAGCTGCAAATCCCCTTGACCAAGAAAATAGAAATCCTAAAAATGTAATGCAAAGACTTGTAGGTGCTTTAAAAATAAAAAACGTAGTAAATAAAACTTAAATAATGCTTGTAAGTTTTACTAATACTTAACATATTATAAATTAAATTTGAATATATATCTTTTCTTTTTTATTTTCAAATGAAGATTTTATATTCTTAATTAAAAAAGTTACCATCATTATTGTAACACCTATGCTGTTATAATAGCACCCAGGGTGTGGTTGAGCGGTTGGGGCTCATCCTTCCTTAACCAAGTGTTAAGGGTTCGATCATCGCCTTGGGTATGGACCAGTTTTAAATCTATGAGCCAGCTGACCCACCCTTCGAGGTGCCTCCAATCCAGCGAGGAGATTAGTCACTGTGTTCGGCGGTGGATATTCCGGTCTTGACAAAAAAACACCTATGCTATTTTTTCGAATCACCATAGTATATATATATATATATATATATATATATATATATGAATAATAATAAGGTGATACATTTAAGCATATATAAACAGAGAGTCCCCTTTGTATAACTCAAATCCTGAAAGTTAGTAAATTACTACAGAACAATTCTCGAGTACAATAACATGTTAATTCTAGTAATAACTGACATAATTTGTAACTCGGAGTACTAAAGCGAAAACTAAATTATGTAAATCCTCACCTCAATTTCTAGAACAATACGTCTTTTTTTAAACGCTAAAACACTTAGTTGGATTTAAATATTAGTGTTGTCATCAAACTCTCAAAGTTAGTCGAGGGATCGACTAAGTGCTTGAATCATCTGATTTCTCTTGCTTCAAACGATTGCACTGAAAACAGAACTCTGATTCTCAGCTATGGGTTACTTACCTCCTTCAAAGAGTGTTAGGTTAGGTGTGATGGACATGTAATTGGACTATTTACTGGCATAAAGCATAAGAGATAAAATGTCGATAAAGGAAGTAAAAGACGAGGGAAATAAATTGTAGATGTGTGATTGATGTGCATCTAATTTGACCATCTACTAACATAAAGCATAAAAGATAAAATGCCGATAAGGAAGTAAAAGAGAATAGAAATAAATTGTAGATGTTTGATTGATGTGTGGTTTTTCTGTACAGTCTACATACATACATACATACATACATATAATATAAATATATACATGGTCTCCGTTGGCCACTTCGGCTAGCCTACAACTTAACCACTCTTGGATCGATCGATATCAACGTGCTACATTACGCCTAGGTCTTAAAAACTCGGAGACGGGCTCCACTTCGCAACTACCACGAGTAGTGGGGTAAAAATATCGTTACTCCGGTCTCTTTGACACTCTTCCACGTCTCTCTTGACCGCTTCACACCCAAACCGGTCCACGTGCATTGAAGACTTGCTTCCCAAACAAGCCTTCTTGCGTCGGCTAAAATACTCGATCCTCGACTATGCCTCTATTGCATCCTCAACAACTAGCTCCTTAGCCGATTTGTCTTATAGTCGAGCTCTGGCATAACTGAGTTACTATCACTCGACTAGCTTCATCATTCCTTTGATGTCCACACTCGCATTTTTCCTTTAAGCATATTTACTTGCCTACTCGTCCTTTAGGTAATTCTTGCCTACTCGGCAAGCTTTTCTTCTTTGATGCCCTAATACCTTTAACCTCCCTTTCTCTATTCTCCACTGAGGTTACCATCATGGATTATATGGTTACCATCATAAAATAGTAGAGATTGGAGAATAGGGGAGTTTGACAAGTCTAATTTTTAGCATCTTTTTATTATTTATTTTTATTAATTTTTGTGGAAATTTTGGGGTAGAGTATTTTATATAATTTTATTACAAGTTACGTGTCATCAATTGTTGTATCCTAAGTCTTTCTCTTGCATATCTGGGTAAAAGTATGTTTTAAAAAGACAAAATCACCCTCATGTACCCTAACTAAAATTTTGTGGAAAAATAGTCTTTTATAGTTAGAAGAAAAATTGGGTATTCTCAAAATTGTTTTGAGTGACTAGTATGCTGAGTATATTTTCTCCCTCATTAATCAATTTTTATACATACTAGACCCAGGACCCGTGCTTCGCACGCGTTGGCGAAGGGAGTGGGTGAGTACCGTTCTTGATTGTTAGCGCATGTGATATTCCATAAGTATTTTTGTTGTGTAATGACAATAACAACAAATAATAATAATATCGATCCGTTGAAAATAGTGTTGTTTATTTAAATTTAAACCAAGGACAATTAGGAATAATATGTATGAATTGTGAATAGAAGATATTAGAAAGGTGTTCATTGTTTGGTAGGACAATCTAGAGGTACTTCTACTAACACACGGTATGTAAGCTGGGGTTTAACTTCGCCTCTAATCATTGGGCAAGAGGATGAAACTTTGTTGAAATAGGCGATAGAGAAGGATTGGTATGAAGTTGCAAAACACGGAGTAATTGCATTAGGGGATAAACTTTGTGCGTCGAAGTTATTGTTGTTCATTTAAATCAAGTATAATAACAATCTACGCATATGAAGTTCTAATTGAAGCGGATAGGAAGCTATTTGTTGTATGGGAGGACATTGTAGAAGTACATTTTTAGAGTGATGTTGTGAACTGTCTGTGACACTATAAGGTTAATTTGTAGGTATTGTGAGTAGCAAATTGTTTTTTTCCAACATGGTGAATAATTTCTATGACATTTGTTTGTATATTATAAGTCTGAAATCTGTCATACCAATACTCTGAGTAGATGATTATGATATGAAAATTTTACAATGTATGATTATTCACACTGCAGCAGTTTGTAGAACATACATATTCAAGCAATAAAGCAGTGTAGTAGTTGTTCTGTTTTCTATTTTTAATTTGAATTAATGGTTAAATTTGAAAAGTTAAGCAGACATTCTCAACTGCAGCAGCATAAACTTAGAGATGGAAAAACAGAACCCCAAATAATGAAATACATGTCAAGATTCCAAACCATAATAAAAGCAGCGGAGAAGTAGAAAGTAGTTAGGAAGTTTACATAATATACATATTAGTTAAAAGGCACAAAAAAAAAGATAATCATCAAAAGAAGACCATAGATTTCAGACTTTCCTAATTATGTCAACAACTAATCAATCATTATTGCTAGAACCTTTCCTAACTATGTCAACAAAACTAGCAAGTGGTGAGCCTTGAATTTCCATCTTCAGAATGTCACCATCTTGTTTTGAATGCTGGGCAGTCCGAATAATGCATTCATATGTCGCTTTAGTTGAATTATCATGAAGCATAAGTGTTTTCTGTGAATCTCGTATGATGGTTGCAATGTTTTTTGGGAAATGCTTATTTCAGTTTACAGACAAAGACAAAATTAGAGTTGGTATATAGTAAATCAAAGTAAATAGTGTAAATTAGGGATGTTCACCAGGACACCGGTTCTGTTGCTTATATAATTGGAAATCTCTCGCTCCCAAGTCAAACTACAACTCCTACCTCGAAGACCTGCTAAGCGATGGGATTCGAAAGATGTTGACTCATCTGTGTCTGAAAAGGAAGAATCTATTTCAATGTATACCTCACGACCACTGATTGAAAATAAGGGTAAAATCATGAGACAAAGCAGATAGGAAAACACAATATTGTCTATAACAAAAACACGAAATCATAATTAGAGTAAATGGTATTAAGGTTAAATGAACCATACAATAAAAGGTGATTACAGGTCAATAATTTAGCAGAGATAAGGAAAGAGTGCTAAGCGTCTTTTTATAGTAATTTAGAGGAAAACCTAGAATAATTTTTTTCTAAAAAAAGAACATGAAAGCATAATCAGACTGAATGGTATTAAAGATTAAATGAACCATGCAATAATAGCTAATTACTTATCAACAATTCATCATAGATAGGCAGAAAGGGTTTAACGATTTTCTGTAGTTTAGAGAAAAACCCAGAATACTGTTTATATAAGGAACACGAAAGGGTAATCAGAGTGAACAATATTAAGATTAAATCAACCATGCAATAAAAGATTATCACAGATCAACAATTCAACAATGATTGTGAAAACTTCTTTAACTATTATGTCTAATTCAGAGAAAAAAACAGAATATATAAGGATGAACGTGGTAAAAATAGAATTAGGGAAAAGAATTACAAGCAAATGCAACGGATAATACTGAAAACAACAATAAAAATAGGTGAATTGAAAATAAAAGATGAAAAACCTCATTGATGATGACAGAAAACAGAAACAGCTCTTCCCATAAAACCTTCGAGCTTGGCTGGCGAAACCATCGTGGAGGTTGTAAGTTTGTTGTTAGTTCTAACCGGTGATAAATCAACAAACCTGTTTTTTTTATATTTATTTAATAATTAGTAATCTCACTCAACCTACAAAAATATATTAATGGGTTGTGTTGTTTAAGGCCCAAATGTATTTTTTTTTCATCAGAAAAAAGCTATGTTGGACCAAAAAAAAACTACGTTTTTTTTTGTATCCTGACCCTTTGAGATTATAACCCCACAAAAATTGAAAATCTGAAAATACCTCCCATTAGCTTGAAAAAAATGCAAAGTGGATTGATGGCCAATCTTTTTGTGAAAAAAAAAATACCAACATTCTACAGTTATTATGTTTATTCATTAATTTCTTGTTCCTGATTTTCTTTGTTTAATTTGTATTGCAGGGCGCTAGTTTCTCTTGCTCAGCAAGATGTTCAAGACTAACGAGCATTTTAAGAAACTTCATCATTATTTGTAGTTCACAGGAATGGTCAATATGGTTGATGGGAAATATAGTTTTTGGTAGTTGGTTAACTTTGATGTTTTAATTTTTATTTGACATTTAAAAAGAATGATAAAAGTTACGTGGAAAACGAACTACATAGCTAAGTAAGTTGCTGAACAAAGAAATCCGGTGCTGAGCAAAGCCCAAGTTGCACTTTCGTAAATTAACTTATTTTGTTGCTTCTTTAAACCACTCAAAATCGAATACAAATTCACCAATAATTACAGACTTATGTTTAATCTTAACAGCTTCGTAACTTATTGAATTGCTTCTATAATTTGGTTATGATAATATAAAATTTGATCTATTCATACAAGGACGGGGAAGATGGTTGTTTGTTTTTAGTGCACGAAGAAATTGGAAATAATTATTATGTGTAATAATAATAATAATAGTGGAAAATAAGAATATGTTTTTTTTGAAAGTAGTGTGGTCTATGTTTGAAATTTCACAAAAGTTATGGCTGTAAAAACTAAATAAAAATAACATTAGTAATCATAGTTATTTAAGGTGGAAATTAAATAGGAGTAAGAAATTTGTAAATAGTTATCCCTGAATATTATTTATTTCATAAATTATTATTCCTCTCAACATTATTATTTCTATACTTATTCATTGTATATATTGGATGGAAAATAGGTCAATAATGATATACCAAAATAGTGTCTTGGGGAAATTTAGTCCATTACCACAAAGCCCAACAATATAGCCCCGGTAATATGTAGATAGTGAAAAAATGAAATAATGGTACCAAAAATTATGAAGGGAAAATCGTGACTCATCAAAAAGGCGCCATTTTGGAAGGTTACCAAGTATAAAAAAATAGTTCTATTGCGTGCGCGCCTTTCTAATCATAAATGACACTTCAGTTTTATTGCCACACGAAATCAAAAGCATTTCGTATTGTATCAACCTGTTTACCTTGGATTTTGGTAAACACCGCTAATTTGAAATTGCTTCTGTTTGCAGGATCAACTAGTAAATCCTAAGACCATTTGTGTTAAAGTTTTTCCCAGAATTATATGTTCTTGCAGTTTAAAAGTAAAAAGAAGAAGATAACCGTTGATCTCGCGCGAAACCGTCGGATTTCCTCAATGAGGGAGAATAAAACAAAGGAAAAAATTGCAGAAAAGCAAAGAGGAAAACAAATTAAAAATGCATTAATTGTAAAGAAAATTGGTGCACAGATCATACATTCTTCTCTTGGCTCATTTTCTCTGTAATGTGTTGGAAGTTAGAGCGTGAGAATTCTGTAATGAGATTGTGACCCCTTTTTACTATGAGAAACTCCTATTTATATGAGGAGGGAAAATGCTAAAACTAACTAACTGTACAGAGAATTTAAAAAAAGGAAACTGCTAAGGCCTTCGACTAGGATAACTACCAAAGCTTCGATAGCGAGCACTTGCTTTTGACTTGCTATTGAATTCAATTTTCTTCTCGTCGAAATATCACCCTTCAAATCTAGTTAAGTCTGAAGCTTTGTCGAATTTGCCTTCTGACACAACTCTTCTGTGTTAAAACCAACACCTTCTTCTAAGAAAACCAAAGTCAAACCGCGTTGACTGCATTTAATTTAGCCTGTCAAAATTACAGGATAACAAATTGCCCCCCAAAAATGTCTTTTTCGACAGGGACTATGTGAATGGCAAAAAAAGAGCATTTTTGAAAACCCTTTTCAACTGCTCTGATAACGTCACTTGCATCACGTTGCAGAGTGATACGACGTTTCAGTGAAAAAATAGCTTTTGGCGCCTCCATTGTAAAGTTAGTGGGCCACGTTTCACCCTGAAACTCCCCACTACTCATTGCGAGTAACTGCTCCATTAAGAGGGAAACTCAAGAGTTTTTAGCCTTTGCATTTCAAACAGCTATAAAAACTGTCGCTTCTCCTTTATTTCACTCTTTCTGAAACCTTTGTAACCCTTTTTTTCCTTCTTCGCGAGAACATTTGTGCTCACTAAACCCAGAAAACTAGACCTTCATCAACACCTTCCTTTCACGTCAATGGCAACTTCGTCTCAAACTCGCACACCAATCACTGACAAGCAACAACCCTTCGCAGAGCCTGCTCTAACAGATAAGGAAGCAAAAATCCTCCAATCTCAGGTACTAATCCCTTTCCCTGAGCCTTTAAAGTACGCATTTTTAGGGCCTGTTCCATTTGCTTGCGATGACACACCTGAATTTAAGGAGGTTTTCCCAAGCTATCACCAATATAACCCTAAAATTTTCCAAAATGGGCCTTGGGTCATGAATTTCATGAATAGCCCAAGTAGGGTCTTTAGGTCATCTCCTCCCATCAACAAAAATGACCCACCTTACCTCAATTGGCTCAACAAAATGGAATCCAAAAGGGGAAATATTTGGAAAGAACAGGGGATCTTTGACCTTATCCAACTGTCAAAATATGGCTCTAGATACCAAAGCCCCATGCTCCTTGCATCTCTGCATTTCTGGGAACTCACCACCAATAATCTGCACTTGAAGTGTGGCATGCTTACACCTACCTTGTTGGATGTAGCTACCATCACAGGCTTAAAACCAACAGGGGAAATTTTCAACCCTAGTACCACTGGGACAGACCATGAATTCGATTTCAAACGCCCTTCCTTCAAAAGCTATATCGAAGAACACCATATCACAGATAATGACGAAGTTTCCGATACTGAGTCTATCGCCTTCCTCACTTTCTGGCTTTCATTCTATGTCTTCTGCTCCTCTTCGCTCCAAGTGGCTAAATTGTTCATTCCCTTGGCCATCCAACTACATGAGCGTCGAGAGGTAAACCTTGGGCAACTCCTTTTGGGGTCGCTCTATGAAAGTTTGCAACTAGGAGCCTATGAACTGATGACTCTCAAACCTGATGGTACACTTCTGGTCTCAGCACCAATTTGGTTGTTCCAACTGTGGCTCATTGCAACTTTTGTGTCGAAACTCCAGATGTATATCCCAAGTGATTATACTGAAACTGTTGATCAGAGACCATCGAAGGGATAAGGCTTGCACTTTTGAAGCCTAGGCAAATTGGAGTTTCTGGTGAAGATTTATTCATTTCAGCATTCAGAATGTTCTTAGACTGTAACACTTTCACCCACACAATGGCTCCCTTTGCCCAGAGGACTATTGGGCCTGCTTGGTTCACTAGGGATTTTCCTGCAACCTCGTTGGTCGAAGAAGAAGAGAGTACCCAAATTTGGGGCGCTTTCTTAACTCCAAAACTGCTTTCTGCAAGAATTTCACCTCGGAAGGCTGCTGCTTTGTTTGGAGTGTATGCATACCACCCAAGTCTTGTCGCTCGACAATTTGGATTATGCCAAATTCGACCAAGTCCTTTCTTTAAATCTAGAACAGAAATGTTGATGCCCAAGAACGAGAGCGAATGGCGTAAATGCCTCAACAACTTCGCCAAAAAACCTTTTATCTTTGCACCTGTTAAGTTTGTGCATGTATTTACTTGCACCAAAACCTTTTCTGAGTGGTGGAGAGATTACTTTATGAGTAAACTATCTGCTGTTGAAGAAGCCACGCTGCTGACAAATCTAATCTCTGCTTTTCCTCTTCCGCAGAAAAAGAAGACCAAGACACCAGGTTGCACATACAGGAAATTCGAGCTTTTCAAAAATACTTTGATGTTGTCTATGACCCAACGCATCTTAATCGAACTATTTCTCAAGCTGCAAAAGTTTTAAAAAAAAACTTGTCGAAAAAATTCCAACTATGGTGTTTCCACCATATGTGACCAACAGATATGCTTTCGCTTTGGCGCATAATAAACTTAAATTTCCAAGTTTGCCCACCAGTAAATTGGCTTTATCTTTTCACTCACCACTTCCACCATGGTTTATATGTGGTGGGTTTTCAGCTCTTAAAAACTTTTTAACAACTAAAACAGTTGAGAAAGTAGTTGCGACAAAATGTGACATAGATACCTTTGATGGACATCTCCATCTCGACATTCAACATGTCCGAGTTTTATCCGCCATCGCAGAAGGTGATACAATGACTCTTAGAGCAAAATATTTCTTTTCATGTAAAAAAAACTACTAACATACTTGTCAAATGTCTGCAGCTATCCCCTTGTCACCTACTCCATTAGAAGAAACAACAACTACGACAACCAAGAAGGTTTCAAAGAAACACACAAACACTTTGTCAAACGTGAAACCGCCGCAATCGAAGAAACAAGAGGTAAACATTTCATTATTTCTCTTTAAATTGAATTACTAGACTCAACGCTTATCAAATTTCGCATCTTTTAGAGCAAGAAGAGATCAACCAGCTCAGCTACTGCCACTCATCCGAAGAGGAAGAAAACTAAACAGATGGTTGTAAGCGACGATTCAGAGGTTGAAACGTTCAAACACTCTTTTTTCTTCCTTTCAATACTTGTATACTTCTATGCTCTCTTACTAACAAAATGCATTGAATTCTTTCAGTCTGATGAAAGCCCACCAAGGCTTTCGAAAGTTGTCTCCAAATCTCCTCCAACAGAAACTATCGAAAAACAAACAGGGAGGGATGATGCGCCGCCAGAAAAAGCTCCAAAGAAACTTAGGAAGAAAAGGGAGATCCCAAAGCCTGCTAGCGCGCATTCACGTGTCGAAGGAGACACTTCAAAGGTAACTAAGGCACCTTCTACTCACTTTTATTCAACAATTTGAGTTAACAAAGTACATAACACTGTTTATACATTTTGCCCAGGATCTTGAAGATCAACCTGCCACAATCTCCACCAAACAAACAACACCAACTTCGACCCCCACCGTCTCTGCACCAACTAATGATCCATTGGTCGAAGCAACGTTTGAAGAGAGTAATATCATTGTCATAGCAGATGAAAGTACTCCAATGACTCTTGATGATCTCCCTCTACAGCAAGAACCAACAGGGGTCGAAGACCAAGGGCGTGGAGGAATTGATCTAGCAGTGACTGAGATTCAGGCCCAAGACCAGTCACAAGAGAAAAACAAAGAACTGGTCGAAAATGCCAACCAGAATCAAAATCCAGAAGGTGATGATCTTTTGGTCGAAAAATCTGACCAAGTTCAAGCAACTGAAGACGACGTTATTATGGATCAGCCACTCGTAAATGACCCAAATCAACCTCAACAACAAATCGAAGAAAAAGAAACAGAACAAGAGGGAAACATTGAAGTAGCAGAAAATGATAAAGAGATTGAAAAATCCAATGAGGATAATAACAATGATGATACCGCAAAACACGTCGACGAATCCCCCACTAAGGAAGATTGCTCAACTGGCCTCAACCTCTCAACTGGCATTACCATGAGTAAAGAAGAATGGAAGGAATTCAAGAGTAAAAAACCCCTTGAGGCTCTACAATTGCTGCTAAAAACTAAAACCTCAAGTGAAAGGAAATCCATTTCTTCGACCACTTCTGCGGGAGAGCACTCTGAAAGTTCTAAAGTGAACCTGTTGCAAGAACTTCACACTAGAGTCCTTGAGGTGGACCTGTTTCAGGCAATCGAAGAGGACCATATGGTTGCCTTTAAAATCAAAGACCTACTGCACAAACTCAACAACCCAATGGCTAGCACCTCTCTCATTGGATTTCTTGTTTCTTGATAAGTCCAAAAATAGAGTGTTTTTAATGTTTAATTTGAATAAATATTGTGGGAATTTAGTTCCATTATTGAACTATTTTACTACAAGTTATTAGTTTTATTTTCAGGGATTACAATTGAAGAAAGAATGAACATTGCATGAAGAATAGGCCAAGAATCAGAAGAGAATAAAAGAGGGTGCAAAGCAAGGAGAAAATTAGTGCCAAGATACAAGGAATATAGCATGGACCGTGCCACAACTCGTGCTCAACCGAAAAGCCAAGGAATTTTAGCCAGAAATGTTGCACGGCCCGTGCAGAAGCAGTACGATCCGTGCTGGTCAAGTTGGTTGCTGAAAAGTCACTTTTAAAGTGCACTTGAAACATTGCACGACCCGTGCTAATGTTGCACGACCCGTGCAGACCTTAAAATCTCCAGTTTCGCTTGTTTTCTCACTTAGCACGACCCGTGCCAATGTTGCACGGACCGTGCAACTCTTCAGGACCCAGAAAACAGTTTCAAAACTATTTTCTTTCTCTCTTTATGGTCTTTATTGTATTTGATGCGAATTGATCAGCTTGTCTACTGATCCTAGCCTATAAATAGGATCTTATTTCAGTTGTAATCTCACCTTGGCATACTTGAAATTTACACTCAAAGTTTATCTAAGTTTTTGCTCTCATTTTAGTTCTTGTTTACTTGTTTTCTTTTACTTTCTTGTTCTTTATTTTTCTGCCATTTATCTTCTAGCACTTTTACATTTCAGTTCTCTATTGCTTTCTTTACATTCTTGTCATTTACATTCTGTTATTTATTTTTATGTCATTTTCTTTTATGTCATTCTCTTCTACTCCCTTGTCTACTATGATCATGTGTGAGTAGACTTCTTTAGTCTTGGGATTGTGGGACACAATCCAATGATGGGTCCCTAAACAAATCCAAGACTAAACTCTATCTTATTTAGAACTTGAATTTTAATCTAATTCCATAGAACTGAATTTTAAAAAACAAATATCAAATGAAGTACCGAGAGGTGAAGTTTGATATTGGAACAAATGGAATTAGACAAGGCAAAGCAAAGCATGAGAATAGCATTGCTAGCCTTGGGACAATAAGGTTGTGCTTAATGGGTCTCTGCGATGATCAACCATGAGAATAGGTTTGATCATTGTTTCGAGACACATTCTTGCATTCCGAAAGGAAGCTTGGATTACACCAAAAGAATACCTTGTCCTTAAAACAATATCAAAATAAGATAGAGAATAGTTAAAGGGTTATTTATTTCCATCATTGTGATCTAACCATGATCCCAATGCGTCTTTTATTCTGAATTTTACAAAACAAAAATAATCTCTTTATTTAAACGATTCCTTTCAGCCAATCACCATCAAAAAATTAGATTGGTAATCACAAAAACTCCCTGTGGATCGATACTTTTTATTACGCGATAGAACCGTGCACTTGCGGCCTATCAAGTTTTTGGCGCCGTTGCCGAGGAGTAGTGATATTAATCAACCTTTTGGTACCAGTTAGACTGAAAATTTCTGTTTTCTTTTATTTTTTACTTTTTCTCTTCTTCTTTGAATGCGAAGAGCACACAGTTTCGGAGAAATTGTTGAACCAATTCCTGAAATCGAAAGATACCTTCACCAAAGAAGAAGAGAATTGCGCAATAACCAAAGAATGGCTGCTAATCCAAATCGTACTCTTAAAGAGTATGCTACGCCTTCTACGGCTGAGCCACATGCAGTTATTTTGCATCCTAATATTGATGCAAACAACTTTGAGCTTAAACCTTCTCTACTTTCTATGGTCTAGCAGAACCAATTTTCAGGTTCAGCTACTGAGGACCCAAATCTTCATCTTTCAATCTTTCTTGAATATTGTGGTACTCTCAAACTGAATGGAGTAACCCCTGAGGCCATAAGACTAAAGCTTTTCCCTTTTTCACTAAGGGATAGAGCTAGAGCATGGCTACATTCGTTACCAAATGAGTCTGTTACTACATGGGATCAACTAAAGCAAGCATTCCTTGCTAGATTCTTTCCCCCAAGCAAAACCGCACAAATGAGGAATCAAATCACACGATTCACTCAAAATGAAGGGGAATCTCTTTATGATGCTTGGGAGCGTTTCAAAGAAATGCTAAGGCTATGCCCCCATCATGGACTAGAGAAGTGGTTGATCATACACACTTTCTATAATGGTTTGCTTTACACTACAAAAATGACCGTGGATGCGGCTGCGGGTGGAGCTCTAATGAACAAGAACATAGAAGAGGCTTATGCACTAATTGAAGATATGGCGCAGAATCACTACCAATGGACAAGTGAGAGAGCCATCACTGCTACACCTCCATCAAAGAAGGAACCAGGTAAGTATGAAGTTTCTGCTCTTGATCATTTAGCTTCTAAGATAGATGCACTTTTTCAGAAATTTGAAAAACTTAATGTTAATGCTGTCTCACCTTCTTCTACTCCTGCTGTACCTCCTTGTGAAATATGTGGTGTTGTTGGTCATACCGGTGTTGAATGTCAACTAGGAGTGTCTGCTAATGGTTCTGAGCAATTTAATTATGCTTAAAAGGGGGATCCTTTTTCAAATACTTATAATTCTGGATGGAGGAATCATCCAAATTTTTCATATAAAAATCCTCCAGCCAATCCCTCTTTCCAACCAGCAGCAAGAACACCCCCTGGTTTTCAAAATAATCAAAGAGCTCCTCAAAAATCCAATTTGGAAACTTTATTAGAAAATTTTGTGATAACACAAACAAAGCAAAATGAAGAATTTAAAAACCAAACTGGATTTTTGAATGACTCTCTCATAAAATTAACATCAAAAGTGGACTCTATTTCTACTCACAACAAAATGTTAGAAACTCAAATTTCCCAAGTAGCTCAACAAGTTGCTTCATCCTCTAGGTCCTCTGGAATTTTTCCAGGGCAGCCTGAACCCAATCCTAAAGCCCAAGTAAATGCTGTCACCCTTAGGAGTGGAAAACAATTAGAGGAACCAAAGGAAACTAATGAGAAAAATGTGAGTGAGGAAGAAGAACCACAAAATGAGAGGGTAGAGGTTGAGGTAGAAAAAGAAAAAGAAACACTTTATGTACCACCACCACCATACAAGCCTAAAATACCATTCCCACAAAGGTTTGCCAAATCAAAGCTTGATGAGCAGTTTAAAAAATATGTTGATTTGTTGAAAAAGCTCTACATTAACATTCCTTTCACCGATGCACTATCTCAAATGCCATCTTATGCAAAGTTTTTGAAAGAAATTTTATCTAAGAAAAGAAAGATAGATGACAAAGAGACAGTAGCTTTAACTGAAGAATGTAGTGCTATTATTCAAAATAAACTGCCTCCAAAGCTTAAAGATCCTGGTAGCTTTTCCATCCCTTGTGTCATCGGAAGTGAGACTATTAAAAGAGCCATGTGTGATTTAGGAGCTAGTGTGAGCTTAATGCCCTTATCCCTTTTTCAGAGGTTAGGCATAGGAGAGTTGAAACCTACAAATATGACCTTAACATTGGCTGACCGTTCCACTAAATATCCAGCTGGTATTCTTGAGGATATTCCTATTAAAGTAGGAGATATTTTTATTCCAGCAGATTTTGTTGTGATGGAAATGGAGGAGGACTCCCAAGTTCCAATTCTTTTGGGGAGACCTTTCCTTGCTACTGCAGGGGCCATAATTGATGTTATGCATGGTAAGTTGGCATTCAATGTAGGTGAAGAAAAGATTGAGTTTGAACTTGCTAATTTGATGAAGAGTCCTTCAATTCAGGACTCTTGTTGCATGATTGATGTTGTTGACCATTGCGTGAAAGAGTTCTCTTTAGCACCATCTTCAAGCGATGGTTTGGAAGAATGTCTAATTAACAATGCAGGTAAAGAATTAACTGAAGATGCCCAAGTCTATGCACAATTGTTGGATGAGAATCCTCTTATAAAAGACTTGGATATTGAAGAACTGGTTAAGGAAAAATCTGATTCTCTTCCAATAGAAACACCAAAGGTTGAATTGAAAACTCTTCTGTCATCTCCAAGGTACGAATTCATGGGTTTGAACTCTAATCTTTTCATTATTAACAATACAAACTTGAGTAAGGTGGAAATTCTTGAACTAAAACCCAAACATAATGAATTGAAAGAGAACAAATCCCCACCTAAGCATGGGGGGTATTTACCTTGTTTTATTTCTTTTCCCTTTAAATTTTTTTTCTTTTTTTCTGCTATATTTTGTTGTTTTTACTATTTTAAGATAGTGAGTCTTAATTTCTCCCATGTCTTGAGTTGTTGTTGTTGTTTTCTTGCAAGTTGAATGTGAAAACTTTTTAGCACTTGTTAATAATTGCATTTGAAAAAGAAAAAAAAATATAGAGCTTAGTCTTTTCTGGGACCACAAAACTGATTTGTATGATAGACTTGTGCTAAATGTAAATGTGAGGCTGTCATGATTGGAAGCTGAGAATTAGCATGTCTGAATTGTACTCTGTGTGAACAAGCTACTAAAATGTGAGATATAGAGCCTTCACAAGGGGATGTTATTGAAATTATATATTTTATCCCCTTTTCTTTGCTGAGTGTATGTTTCTCAAATTGTATCATTCCAGAATTTGTTTGTTGACCGTTTTGAAGCGAAAAATGATTTGCAACATGCGAAAGAATCAGGGGATTTTAGGAATTTTTCTTCAGGCCTTAGAGTTAGTGTTTGCTAAAATTTCCCTCTAGTTGCCCCATTGTGCCTATATTTTTATTCCTTTAGCACCCAGAAATGAATTTCTTTTTGTTTTTGGTAAACTTTGGAATCGGATTGGAGCAACTATTGAATTTGCAGGTTTTTGTCCTACATGCCATATCATATATCTCATGGACATAAGCTGGTTGTATTGCCATTTTTCCTCAAAGAAAGAAAAGAAAAATCAATCAAAGAAAAAAAATATAGAAGTGAAAAAGAAAAGAAAACGAAAGCAAAAAGGGGGAAAATGGCAAAATCAAGGGAAATCAGAAAGAAATGAGTTCACTCAAATCTCAAAGACAAAAACCAAGTCAAAAAGAGTGGGCTCAAGTGAATGAAATGAAGAAGAATGGAAGTGGAAGCAAACTTGGAGTCTTAGACAAAAAAGTGCAAAATTGGTAGAAGCTCCATTTTGATTTCAAAGTTTGCTATCATTGATTTTATTTTTTAGCCATTTGTTTTTCCTTCTTTCTTATTCCCTACCTAACGCTAATACCCCAATGCCCCGTTACAACCAAATGGATCCCATCTTTCGCGTGTTTGTGAACTTTTTAGTAGAGATATTGGTCAACTTACAAACCTATGGCAATGAACATTTGTTGAAACTTGAGCGAAATATTTCCCAAGTCCCTAAAACACTCAGAGATTGTGAGCGAGTGCCTATGTTCGCACAATTGTACTTTTCAGGTCATAAGCCTCTAATTGGGCAAACCGCTGGCATCTCACTTGTGATATTGTATTTTGTCTATCATATGCCTCTGTTTTTGGTCCCTCATTTGGCTAACTTTGTTGATCGAACTTTTTGAGAATGCAGTTACTAACATGTGCTTGCTAGTTTTGATTGTTCTTGCTTGTGGACAAGCAAAGATTCAAGCATGAGGGAGTTTGATAAGTCCAAAAATAGAGTGTTTTTAATGTTTAATTTGAATAAATATTGTGGGAATTTAGTTCCATTATTGAACTATTTTACTACAAGTTATTAGTTTTATTTTCAGGGATTACAATTGAAGAAAGAATGAACATTGCATGAAGAATAGGCCAAGAATCAGAAGAGAATAAAAGAGGGTGCAAAGCAAGGAGAAAATTAGTGCCAATATACAAGGAATATAGCATGGACCGTGCCACAACTCGTGCTCAACTGAAAAGCCAAGGAATTTTAGCCAGAAATGTTGCACGGCCCGTGCAGAAGCAGCACGATCCGTGCTGGTCAAGTTGGTTGCTGAAAAGTCACTTTTAAAGTGCACCTGAAACATTGCACGACCCGTGCTAATGTTGCACGACCCGTGCAGACCTTAAAATCTCCAGAAAAGAAGAATTCTTCGGTTTTGAGGGACATGAAAACTTCAGAAATGTTGGAGGCTGAAGTTAATCAAGAAGCAACCCACTGCCTTGGCCTCTTGGTAAAATTTGACGCACATGAAACCAGGGTCAACCAGTTGGTCGAAGAGGAAAAATTTATCAAAACGAGATTGAAGAAAGCTAAGGCTCTGTTCGAAGACTTGAAAAACAAACTCGTTTTTTAATTTGTGATTCCATTTTTCCTTGTATTGGCACTTTGTAATTTTAACTTCCAATTCCAAGTATTGTAAATTAACAATAGCCTTTGTTGGCAATTAAAATTTTTAGCTTGCCAAATTCGCTATTTGCTCATTTTAATCATGCGTTATTTTGACTTCTTGCAAAATTGGCATTTATTTCTTTAAGTGCTTGCCATTTATTTGCAAATTTCGACCATCAGCGCCAAGTTCTTCGACATCATAGGCACCGTTAGTATACACTTGTAGAATGCGAAATGGTCCTTCCCAATTTGGTGACCATTTACCCAAGACTCTATCTTTTTTATCCATGGGTAATATAATTTTCCACACTAGATCTTCTAAGGCAAATGTTTTTAGCTTAACCTTTTTATTGTAGGCTTTAGCCACTCTTTCTTTTTGCCTTATAAGAACATCCAACGCACGTAGTCTTTCTTCATCTAAATCAACCAATTCATTTAACATCATATTCCAATAAGAATCTGATGGAATTTCAAACTGTCTTTGAATTCTGGCTGATTGTAAACAAATTTCGACAGGTAAGACTGCGTCATGTCCAAATGTAAGTCTATAAGGAGTAGTGTTGATTGATTCTCTGGGAGAATTTCTACATGCCCACAACACTTGATCAAGGGTTTTATGCCAATTCCTAGGCTTTTGCCCAGTGTGTTTCTTGATCAAATTGATAATAATTTTGTTGGCAGCCTCCACTTGACCATTAGCTTGAGCATAATATGGTGTCGAAGTTAGTAACTTGAAACCAATTTCAGAAGCAAAGTCAACCATTTTTCAACCAATAAAAACTGTGCCTTGGTCAGTCGTAATGGTTTCAGGAATTCCAAACCTATGTAAGATATGGTTTTGAATAAAACTTATCACAGCTTCCTGATCAACATTAGTTAAGGGAACAGCTTCAACCCACTTGGTGAAATAATCTATTACTACTAAAATAAAACGGTGACCCTTCGACGAAGTTGGTTTGATTTCACCAATTAAGTCTAAAGCCCAACCCCTAAAAGGCCAAGCTTTTATTATTGAATGCAATTCACTTGCAAGCACATGTTGTATTCCTGCGT
Organism: Astragalus glycyphyllos; assembly: GCA_963573325.1. Lineage (NCBI taxonomy): Eukaryota > Viridiplantae > Streptophyta > Magnoliopsida > Fabales > Fabaceae > Astragalus > Astragalus glycyphyllos. Next base: position 61,456,589 of record OY754311.1, read on the forward strand.
GTTTTTGACATTCTTGACAACCCTTGGCGAAATCTATGCAATCTTTCAGCATAGTTGGCCAATATACTCCTTGTCGAAATAAAAGCCACTTCATTTTGTTACCTGCTTGATGAGATCCACAAGCACCACTATGAGTATTGGAAATTGCTAAATATGCCTCACTTTCACTAAGGCATTTCAATAATACTCCTTCGGGAGTCTTTTTAAACAATTCATTCCCAATAATCACATAGCTTAAGGCTCTGTACTTGGTTTTTCTATCAGTCACTCCTGTTGGATTCTCCAAGTATTCGACAATTTGCCTTCGCCAATCCTCATTCGACATATTGTCAATGGCATAAATTTCCGCTTCATATTTTTTAAAAAGTTGAAAATTTTCCACCAAATTTAACATCTCTGCCCCCTCAAGTTTTGGCATTGACAATTGGGCATTGGATGGATCTGTCGAAATCAATTTGTGCTTTATTTCTATTAGTTCCATTAGCTTTTCTTTTGTCACTTTTTACCCTGAAGCTACTTGTGCCAAATCATTGGCCTCTTGATTTTCTACTCGAGGCACATGTCCTATGTGAACAATATCAAATCTTTTTAACAACGTGTTAGCAATGGCAAAATACAATATTAAGTTCTCTTTGATGCATTTGTATTCTTTTGTTAACTGTTTCGCAATTAGTTCTGAATCTCCTTTGATTTCCACATGTTTTGCCCCCAATTCTAATAAGATCTCAAGTCCTGCTATTAAGGCTTCATATTCTGCCTCATTGGTTGAGCACGTCCCTTCAATTTTAAACTTATGCCTTGTTGGTATTTTTGTTGGTGAAATTATTAAAACTCCAACTCCAACACCATTTTTGTGGCTTGAACCGTCGAAGTATAACTTCCAAGGTTGTATTTCCACTAAGTTTATTGTATTTTCGACCACTGAATGGTCAACTATGATGTCAGCCACTATTTGACCTTTTATTGCTTTTAATGACTGATAAGTCAAAGAGAATTCAGAAAGAGCCAAAGCCCATTTACCTATTCTACTATGTAAAATTGGTTTCGACAGCATATGTTTAATAATATCGTAATGCGAATAAACATACACATCAACAGGCTTTATATATTGCTTCAATTTTGTACAAGAGAAATACAAGCATAAGCACAATTTTTCTATAGGATGATACCTAATTTCTGCATCATTTAGAATTCTACTAAGGTAACAAATGGCCCTTTCGACACCATTTTCATTTTCCTGAGCTAACATGCTACCTATAGAAAATTCTTATGCTGCTATATACAATTTCATTACTTTATTCCTAATTGGTGGTAACAAAATTGGTGGCTTCAAGTATGTTTTAATCTCGTCGAAAGCTTGTTGGTGTTCTGCATCCCACTTGAACACATCTTCTTTCTTCAGTCGAAGTAGTGGCGAAAACACTTGGGTTTTACCACTTAGATTTGAGATAAATCTTCTAAGGAAATTGATTTTTCCTAGTAATGACTGCAATTCTTTTTTGGTCGAAGGAGCTTTCGTTTCCAAGATTGCTTTCGTCTTGTTTTGATTGATTTCAATGCCTTTTTGTGTACAACGAAACCCAAAAAGCCCCCTGCACGAACACAGAAGGCACATTTGATTGGATTCATTTTCAATCCATATTTTCTCATTCTTTCAAATGATTGTCAAAGATGGTCCATATGACCAATTCCTGAAGAAGACTTAATTACAATATCATCTATGTACACTTGCATAAATTTTTTCAATAAAATCGTGGAACATAAAATTCATTGCCCTTTGGTACGTTGCACCAGCATTTTTTAGGCCAAAAGGCATTACAACCCATTCATAGACACCTAATGCCCCGGGCATCGGAATGCTATTTTTGATGTATCTTCTTCAGCAATATATATTTGGTTATATCCAGAATAACCATCAAGCATACTTAGGTATTCATAACCTGCAGCTGAATCTACTAGCATTTCTGCCACTGGCATGGCATACTCATCTTTAGGTGTAGCATTATTTAAATCTTTAAAATCTATACACACCCTAAGTGTACCATTTTTCTTAATTACAGGCACTATATTAGCAAGCCATTCGACATACCTGGCAGTTCTGATGAACTTGCTCTTTAGTAACCTTTCTATTTCTCCCTTGATCTTCACCAAGATTTCTGGTGCAAATCTTCTTGGAGTTTGCTTCACTGGCTTTGTTCCTGGTCGAATTGGTAGTCTGATTTCAACAACTTCACGACTCAACCCTGGCATTTCATTGTAATCCCATGCACAGCAGTCTTTGTACTCCTTCGGCAATCCAACAATCTGCGCCTTCAACTCTTGATCAATCTTAGCACTTATGTATGTTGGCCTTTTTATTGAGCCATCTCCCAAATCAATTTCTTCTAAGGGATCTTGTGCTTGGATCCTTTTGGTTGAACCCATTGGATCTTTTTCAAAACCTAAAGGCTTGTCATCATAGACGCAATCAAGCCTCTGGTTTTCGACAATGTTGTCTTTATTCTTATCTTCAACAGCTTCAGCAACTAATTGTTGTTATAAGTCAGCTTCTAAAACCGCTTTTTGCTTATTTTCGGCCACGTAGGCCGTAATTCTATCCCATACAGTGGGTTCATCCATAAATAACTATTTATGGTCCTTCCCTCCCTGTAGGCTTGACATAGCCTTGTGGGTAGTTGTCTTCGTCAATGACCTCTCTATCCCAAATGAATCCATAGTTGGGATCAAGAATCACTGAGGTCCTCACGTTATCTTGGCTTTCATAACCATGTTCAGAGAAAATGCATGGCGCAATGCTCGTTCGTCTCTTGTCGAAGGTTTTCTTGGTGATAGTATTCACCTCGGCCTTGAAATAGTTTTGATCACTCTCAATATTTTCGACTAGGCCATCTTCTCTCCAAATAATGAGCATCTGGTGAACTGTCGAAGGGATTGCCCCCACAACATGGATCCATTCCCTTCCCAACAGCATGTTGTAATTTGCCTTGGTTGAAATCACCATAAACATAGTTGGCCTTCTAATGCTTCCAACAGAAAGGTCAACTTCAATGGCTCCAAGAGAGTAGCCACTTTCACCTTCTTAGTTGGTAAGGATTACGTTGGGTGTTTTCAGATCTGTTTCACACTTCCCAATCTTCTTCAGCATATGTTGTGGCATCAAGTTCACAGCAGCACCACCATCAACCAAGATCTTGCTTACCCCAACATTTTTCACCTTTGCTTGGATATACAAAGGTTTGAGATGATTCCTCATCCCACAATCAGATCTCTCAAGGACAGCGTGTTGCTCTTCCACACAACCATTCTTGAGGACATAGTAACAGATGGGTTTGTAAGTGGTTTCTTCGCAAAATCCTCTTCGACGTCGTTTACTTCAAAAACCACGTCATACTCAATTGGGAGGATTGAAACTACACCACACAAGACGTCAAATTCTGACCCAGAATCAGCAAAATCCAAGCCCATTTCTTCATCTAAATTGAGGCCCTCTTTGATCACTGAAAGTGGTGGAAATATTGTTGCACCCCGAAAAATCCGGATTGGACCTTTCATCGTACAACGTGAAAATTTGTGAAGCCGCCATCAACATTTTTTATTTAGGGACCAAAACATTGAAAAAGGGTCCTTTTTTTTAAGGTGGGTGGTCCTTTGAGAACTAGAGATGTAGGTTCGGGGGTCGGTTAGGTGTGGGGAAGGTATTAGCATCCCACACCTCCTTTCTACTGAAAGGGAACCTTTAACTTGATGTGCGGTTTTGACAGAGTTGATTTGAAACAATTCGTTCTACTTCTTTTTTATTTGAGAAAAGTGTTTTTGAAAACGGGAGAAAACAAGAATCTTTTTATTATTTTTTAAAAGTGTGCTTGACGGGATGTGACCCGCTCCTACGTATCTCCCGGTGCGATGGAGAATTCAAAGCTTACGTAGTTCTCTTGAGTCGAGAAACTTTGGTGTTTTTTATTGTAGGGGTTTTCGGTCCTAGACTGTACAGTCCACTAGACTTAGAACAAAGACAACCCCGCCTGTACAGACGACGTGCCCCCTACTTATTGAAAATGTTTTTTGATTAAGGAAGAAAACGATTTGTTGTGAGGTTGGTTGCTTTTATTTGAGCAAGTATCTTAGGCTCGCACGAACTGTACAGCTCGCTAACCCTAAGATGCTAACCGATCCCGGATGTACATCCGATTCGATTCCTTACTCATTTTTTTGAAATAGGGTTCAAGTTGTTAATTACTTGTTTTGATTCTCATAAGTATCCCAAGATGTTTGAGCTGTACAGCTCCGATCTTAGGACGCTAGACAACACCGGCCGTACGTCCGACTTGCCTCCTTATGAGTTTTCAAAAAGGTTTATTGTTGATCTTAGAAAGAATTTGATTGTCTTAGGAAAACAATTTGAGAAAAGATTGAGTTTGGAAAAAGCTTTAGAAAGTGATTGATTTGAAGAAAGGAGAAGGGAGTTTGAGGGTGACATTGGTCACAAAAGGTTTGTTGGGATGGCGTGGCATCCAAAAGGAAAAGAAAGTAGAACATTCAATCAATTTCCAAGTCAAGAACCAAAGTGCAACATTTAACAAATTGCAAGCAAAGCAATCAACAATGTAAGCATAAGCATAAACATTACCAATTACAACATTTGAGCACAAGAATGACACTTAGTCATCAACATCTAATGGCATGCATATGTAAGATCAACAATAGGCACACAAAGAGATCATACAAAAGTTCAATTCAATTAGGTGTCAACACAAGATAAAGCACAAGGTTGAATCCCTTTTGGTAATCCTTGACGCTTGAGACAATGCACAAGTGCATAAGTGTCTAGTCCTTTTACCAAATCATCAACATTAAAGCATAACATTGACCTAGAAAGAACATCACATTTGCAAGACCAAAAGTGACCAAAAGAGGGCATTATCAAGTCATTTTTGTAACCAAAATTGATTAATCAAGTTAGAAAACTAGCATTTGCATTTTCAAGCAAGAATTGCACAAAGAAAATTGAATCATCTTAGGCAATCCTCATCACTTAAAATGAAGTGCCTAAGGCACAAGTGAGAGTCCTCTTGCCAATCCTCAACATTGAATAACTTTGCAAACAAGTTACTAACAAGCAAACCAAAGTTTACAATCAAAGCACAAGGTTGTGTTGAATCATCTTAGGCAATCCTCAACACTTAAAGTGAAGTGCACAAGGCACAAGTGTGAGTCCTCTTGCCAATCATCAACATATAACAATTTGCAAGCAAGATACAATCAATTAGCAACAATATTTTGCAATCAAAACATCAAATCAATTGCGTTGAATCATTTTAGTCAATCCTCAACACTTAAAGTTAAGTGCTCAAAGGCACAAGTGTGAGTCCTCTTGCCAATCATCAACATAGAGTAATTTTGCAAGCAAAGTACATAACAACCAAACCAAAACAACTTGAGAAATCATTTTACCCAATATTGCAAACCCATTTCACAAGAAAATTAACAAACCCTAATTCTAATCATGATTTGCGAAGCATCACATCATTTTATTCAACAAAATGCAAAATCATAGTAAAAACAACATAAATCACAATTTATTCAACAAAATGCAAGATCATAGTAAAAACAACATAAATCACAATTTATTCAACAAAAATGCAAGATCATAGTAAAAACAACATAAATCACAATTTATTCAAGGGTGAGAAGCAATCTCAAACACCCAAGCCTCCCTAAGTGCTTGTCAAAATGTTTGAGACACCTCTCACCAACAACAATCAACAAATCAACAATATAACAACACTAAAATGCATGAATATGGTAGGATGCAAAATTAGAAACATGATATCTACATTTTGATGCAAAAAAAAAATTGAAGATGATGCTAGGTTTTAAGAAGTTTACCTCAAATCCAAGCTAAGGAATGACTAATATGAAGAACAAGACCACAAATCAACTTGAGTCTTCACCAAACTTCAATGAAACCCACGAAATGCTTGCTTAAAAATGCCCTTTGATGATGCAAGCTTGAATTAAATTAGGAGAGAAGGAAGATATATGAAGTAGGAATGGAAATGAGGTGAGAAAATGGAAGTGAAATGAAGAAAAATGGAGGAGGGAATGGAGAGGAAATTCGGCCAAGGGAGGAGAGGAGAGGAGAGGTTTGTGTGCTAGGGTTTTGTGAATGAATTGTGAGGCCAAAAGTTCTCTTTGAGGTGAGGTTTCTAAGGTATATAGAGAGAGCAACTAGGTTTAAGGGTATTTAGGACATTGTGCTTTTGCAAACCATTGAGATTTGAGCTAGAATTTGAATCAAAGGCCAAGATTGCAATGCACATGGATTAGGGACAAGGAGAAAACACAAATAAGTGAGGAATAGCTGGTCATACACAAAAATTATGAGTTTTTGTTGCACAAAAATTGTTGAGGGCACCTAGGTCATTCTACACAAAGTTGTAGCCTAGGATTTGATCTAGAATTTTAATCAATGGCTAGGAATACAACTCACATGGATCAAGGGCATGAGGAAACACAAAATGAGGTGAAAATGAGCTGGAAAATTCGGAGCAAAGAGGCCTTGGTGCCCAAGTTTTGCAAGCTTGTCAAGAAAAATAGTACATTTTGTCTTATTGGGGACACTTCCTTATTTTCACCATTTTTTATTATTCTTTTCTAGATAATTCCATAAAAATCATGCCACTTTGGGCCATATCCTAGGAATCAATGATTGGGCCCAGAATTCCATGATATCACCCTTCCCAAAACTGATTTGAGACCTCACCTTGATGGAAATTCCCATTTTGCCCTTTTGCTTAAAATTTGAATTTTATGCCAAAAATCATGCATGCATGCGCACAAAAATTCATAACCCAAATCATCTAGATCCAAATAAATTCCTATGAGATTGAACAATGATTTTTGGTGAGAAATTGCTTAATTTTGGAAATGACCAAAATACCCTTTTGCCCTAAAAACATTGTTTTTTTTACAACAAATGCATTTCCACTCTAACAATGAATTTAAAAGCCCTAGAATGACTTTTAAAAAACCAAAAATGCATGCACAATGCTCTTCACTCTTCAAAATAAAACCACACTTCTCAATTTATTTATTTTTTTGTTGAGAATTAGGGTTTTGACCTAGGCGGACAAAATTAGGGTATGACAAATATCCTTTCAGTAGCTGGCTTTCTAGCCATTTTAAGAGACTTTGAAGGTGTTTGTTTCCCTTTCTCTTTGTTGGAGTTTTCCATCTTGCCTGCAGTAGCAACTTTTTTCTGGCGTTGATATCTGCGCCATTGCGTTCTTGTCATAGGGTTCTTCCCTTTGTAATTATTGTTATAGGTAATACCCAGTACTCTTTCCACCAGAATGAACCTATTTCTCGACAGGTGACTCTACTGGAGGAACATAAGTTCTAATCTGACCTTTCTGAGGATTCCTTGTCGAAGTAACCTTATATTGGATCCCTCTTTTGTTGTAATTGAACTTTGGCCTTTTGTCGACCCACTTTCTTTTACGTTTCAGTTGAGGCTTAAATCCCTCAAGATTCTTGGCAGCCTCTTTGTCGAAGACAGCACTGCACCTAGGACAAAGCATAACTTTAGTATTGTTGATTTTGCAGCGATTGAGAAAATCAATCAATTCTTCTTCAGCCCCTGGATACACTATCTTCATTTTTTCAGCGTACTGGTCTTCAATGACCATTTCGACATCAACCTTGTCGACAGCTTTCTCTACCTTAGCATTTTCAACAACAACCTCTGTGACCTCAACCACATTGAGATCAACTTCAACCAGCAATGCATCAGCTGTTGGCAATGGATCAGTATCAATCTTCATTAGTGGCTTAGATTTGTCACCAAATTTCAGCCTTCCTTCGTTGATAGCTTATTGAACGAAATCTCTCAAAATGACACAATGGGAAGTGTTATGACCTAAGAAACCATGAAACTTACAAAAGCCTCTTTTCTGTCGTTGTTCTAATGGTGGAATCTTTAGGCCTTTAGGCAGTAAGATTTGACCATCAGCCACAAGCAGATCAAATATTTCGTCACATTTAGATACATCATAAGTGTAAGTTTTTGCGACAAATTTATCATTCTTAGGTTCCACAGGATTTTTCCCATTAGAAGGTTTTAACAATTTGCAAGTATAAGGAGGTCCTGGTTTTAGTTCTGCAATGTTAACCTCTTCTTCGACATCTTCATAAGATATGTCGTATTCTTGGTCACTGTCATTAGCTTCGACATAAGCAACCTTTTCTTTTTTACTTTGGAATCTACCTGTTCTGGTTTTTCGGCTTTCAGTCTTTCGACTTGTCGAACTCTATCAGCCAATTGTGCCATATCTCTTAAATGTAGTGTGTCTAGTTTCTTTCTTATAGTGTAATCTAGACCACCACCAGCCATTTCGACTAACTCATGCTCAGGCACTTGGGTAAAACACCTTGCTTTGAGTAGTATAAATCAATTGAGATAATCATCAATAGATTCTGCTCCCTTGTGTCAAACGCTAGCCAACTCTTTAAGACTAATCTTACATTGGCCCATATAGAACTACTCATGGAAGGCCTTTTCTAATTGACTCCAATTAAAAATTGAATTTGGAGGCAGTGTAGTGAACCATGTGAAGGCATTCTTAGTTAGAGAATTTGGAAAGTACTTCATCCTTAAATTCTCATTATGTGCTAGATCGCTAGCCTCAACCAAATAACGAGCCACGTGTTCGACGGTAGATTCACTGGTTTCTCCAGCGAACTTTGTGAACTTGGGAATTTTCCATCCCCTAGGTAGCTCTGTTTGTGAGGTGTATTCTGACAAGGGCGACACAAAATTAGGCCTATGTAAACCTAAGTTAAGGCCATTCTGGGCTAAAATGGTTTCGACCATATTAGCCAGGTTGTTTTGTTGCACTTGTCTGACCACTTCGTCTACATTTTGGTTTCTATTCACACACACAACTTCAGGGATTGCCTCAATCCTCATAGGCTCTTCGACAATTTGTTGTTGTCCATGGTTTCCCTGATTCAAAGGAATTGCATTGTTAGGCCTTTCTACCGGTATCTCTACAAGCCTAGCATTTTGGATTTGGGGGATTTGCTGGTTATGTACTGGTGGAGTACCAAAGAAATCAGCAATTCTTCCCATTTGTGTTGCCAACATTTGGTAACTATTATTAGTGTTTTGTATCAAAGGATTAAACACAGTACCAATTTGTTGCGTTAACATATAGACCATATATCATGATTGCTATCATCCATTTGTTGTCTTAATGCCAACAAAGATGTTGTAGTCAGATTAGTTTGGGCATTTCAACTATGGATGCCCTCTGTTGAACCATGAGTAGGAGAATACCCTGTAATTGCATTATCAGCAAATGTAGACGAATTTGTCTGAAGGCCTGCCATCAATGTTGTTGGCATGCCATACGGTAAAGCCCTTCCACTCCTAGTAAATGGCATATTTCCAATCATTGGATTTGCCATCAAAGGACTCGTTGGTCCTACTATTGGTGGCACAGAAGTCATTGTATTAACATTTGTTAATGATGCAATGGTCATCATTGACACAGGAGTAATTATGGGAGAAGTTATAGCGGTTACTCCCATTGTTGTCGAAGAAGGCATAGCAACGGTTATGCCTGCGACATTTGTAGCGTTAACGTCACTAACTGACGCTTGTTCTTGTGCACTTTGTGCATTTGATGCAGAAGCATTACTTGTACTAGAGCGTGCCTTCTCTGGAAGATGTTTACCACTCCTTAATTTCATGCACAAAGAAACACAAAGTTTAAGAATTCAACGAAAAACTTTAAAATTAGCACAAATGTCCCACCGGTCGTGCCAAATTGTTTACCTTGGATTTTGGTAAACACCACTAGTTTGAAATTGCTTCTGTTTGCAGGATCAACTAGTAAATCTTAAGACCATTTGTGTTAAAGTTTTTCCCATAATTATATGTGTTCTTGCAGTTTGAAAGTAAAAAGAAGAAGATAACCATCGATCTCGCGCGAAACCGTCGGATTTCCTCAATGAGGGAGAATAAAACAAAGGAAAAAATTGCAGAAAAGCAAAGAAGAAAACAAATTAAAATTGCATTAATTGTAAAGAAAGTTGGTGCACAGATCATATATACATTCTTCTCTTGGCTCGTTTTCTCTGTAATGTGTTGGAAGTTAGAGCGTGAGAATTCTGTAATGAGATTGTGACCCCTTTTCCCTATGAGAAACTCCTATTTATATGAGGAGGGAAAATACTAAAACTAACTAACTGTACAGAGAATTTAAAAAAAGGAAATTGCTACAGCCTTCGACTAGGATAACTACCAAAGCTTCGATAGCGAGCACTTGCTTTTGACTTGCTATTGAATTCAATTTTCTTCTCGTCGAAATATCACCCTTCAAATCTAGTTAAGTCTGAAGCTTTGTCGAATTTGCCTTCTGACACAACTCTTCTGTCTTAAAACCTACCCTTCTTCTAAGAAAACCAAAGTCAAACCGCGTTGACTGCATTTAATTTAGCGTGTCGAAATTACAGGCTAACACGACCAAAATCCACTTTTAAATTAAAATACGCTTGCTACTGTTCAACCAAGGGTCATAGAAATAGAGTAATAGAAAACGATGGTTCACTCTCTTGGAAGGCAGTGGGGAAAAAATTTTGCAGTCAAAAGGAAGAAAAAAGGTGATATTCTTTTCCAACTTCAACTATGCACGGTGATTAACTTCTTGTTATTATAGAAGTGAAAATACTTGATTTTTTTATTTTGTGAAATTTGTTTTTTTTTTAAAATCTCTGTTAGCATGTTTAAAGTAGTAACTGTTGTGCATGTATAAATCTATTTTTTTTATTTAAACCATACTTTGAGAACCATCTTGAAGACAAGTAATTTGGAGGTTTAAATGCATGTTAGGATTTTTAGAATATTTAATAAAAACACATTAAGAGATGTTGAAATATTTGCGTAATTGTCTCTAACATGCAATAAAAGCACATTAAATAATTGCATGTTGAATTGTTCTCATTTTCAGAGTTTTTCCTTTACATGTTTTGATTTCTTTACTGTTTACAAATCAATCTATTTTGACAATTTTGATCAAGGGAAACTTCGGATGTGGATCCTGTATTGCGTTGTCGACATTCTCGTGTTGCAGCTGGTAATGATGGTTTTGTGACGAAGATTTAAATATTAATATGCATGATTACAATGTTTTTCTGATCTATACTTTATTCTAATGTTTCATATTAAAGATGTTATATTTGTTTTTGGAAATGTGTGAAATCTCATTATTATTTGCAGAACAATCTACAAATGCATTGGAAATGGATTTGTTTGCTTGTGCCGACAAAGTTGTAGATTGTAAGGAAGTGGTAAGATATTGGTATGAAATTAAAGTGTTATCATTATTATGGAATTTAAGTAAATGATTTATAGTAGTATAGAAAATAGTGAAATTTGTTTGTAGGTGATTCCTGAAGTATTTGTTCAGAAATGGTGGCACATGTTGGATAGTCCTCTAAAATTGACTTCTTCAAGTGGTTTGACATCAATGGTTCACGTGTGGAACGATAGTGGTAAGTTAGTGCTTGGAAATGGTTGGGAAGAACTTGCAAGCACACATTCAAAGGGATATACATTAGAAGTTATCTATTTTAAGTACATTGGAGAAAATAGGTTTAAAGCATGGTTTTTTGGAGAGGATGGTACGGAGGTGCAAGTAATGTATGATTCATGGCGCTACACTCCTGTTTGCTTCAATATTTCATACAGGAAACCAACTGCTGTTCATGGAACTTCAGTAAGTAATGAAAATTTAATGTTGTGTTTTCCCATTGTTTTAATATTTGAAACACTGCATAATAACAGTTTTTTTCCTGATTACTTTTGCGCGTATAGAGAATACCAGGAGTATTTGTACATTTGCACAAACGTTACCAAACAAACCCTCTAACTATCCACTATGAAAATGAGCGTTCGTATGAAGTATGGTTTCAACAGTTTGGGAAAGAAATGTGGTTAGAAGAAGGTTGTGAATTTATGTTTAGAAGAAATTGGAAGTAATGCTTCTAGGAGGTGAGATACAAAGTTGGCCATTAAGATGGCGTGCAACTGATGGATCGAACACTGAAAGCTAGTTGGAATGTAGTATCGAGGAAAAGTGGCATGAATTGACAAGGCAAGGGGTTATTATATCAGGAGATAAACTGAGGTTTTTTAGAAGGCTTGGTGAGAGAGTAGTTAGAGTTGAATTGCTAAAACTGAAGCAATAGGAAAAATTGTAAACTTATGACTTAATGTTTGTGTGGGTCATGATCAACACAAATTTAATGAACATATCCATGAACAGTTGCTGTTATAAGATATGCAGTATTTTGTGGACTGACAACCAACATACAAAAAACCGGCGGTGATATGAAGAACAACTTGTGGTGGAGATTGTTGCATGAAGTTCTCGTGGAAGGCATGAGGAATTAAAATAATTGGCTGGAATAACACATAAAGGAAAAAAGTTCTAATATTGTACATATAAAAAAGAGAAACATTAAATTTAATGGTGTAAAAAAGAAAAAAATAAAAAGGAGAAGCAATTACATTAGCAGCATCAACAATTGTGATAAACCTCCAACGGCGATGGTTGTGAACTTCACCCATGGTGATCTCTGCGTGAAGGAAAAGGTTATGGATTTGTTAATGTAAAAAGGATGAAATTAAGTGTAGTTATAAATAATTGTAATTTTTCTTTATGGACACCTGTTCTTTCATTAATGGACATCTATTTTTTTACATCATCAAATGATTGACATCTGTGTTATTTAACATTTGTGTTATTAATGGACATCGGTGTTATTTCCAAGTCTCTTGAAGATGTTGCTGAGCAAAAGTATTTGGTGTTGAGGAACACTGGAGTTACGACTTATTGTAAAACTAATTATAGCTTTTAATTGTAAAGTAGAAAAGTGCTTAGTGGGGTGCTGCTTGGCAAGATAATTTGGTGCCCAGCAATAATGTAGTTTTAACTAATAACACATGGAACTAACCAACCAATGTAAAGTTTACAAACAACACCGATTTTTTTTTCCTTATGATTTTCATACATCATCAGCATACATAAGCATAGTTGGAAGAAAGCGATACAAAGTTGAACAATGTTGCTGATCTTGATGTTGTTTCCTTTCCCAAACTCAATTCGTTGTTTTCCTGTTACATATTTTTATTGTTTGTTCCATAGTGCATAATATATTTTTAAAAAAAAAATTAGGGGGGAGGGGGAATTTTTTATTAATGAAAGTGACTCTAATAGTCAATTTACAGCTGTCCCCTAGGGGATTTGAATTCGGTAGCTTGAGGATATAAAGCTAGCCCTTATCACTGATCTCGCTACATGGTATATAAATTTATTTGTAAGAAATATATGATTGGCCACACTTCTTAAGTTTGTACGTACATGTGATTCATGATAGTATGTTGTAATCTCCAACTATAATACTTATTGGTTGGAATGGAGGTGGATAAGCTTTCGCTTATTTGTTTTTTTAATATTTATTATGATGTCAATCATTTTAATGCGTGTTACAACTTATGTTATTTATAATAAAAGCAATTGAAAATAGTATTTTTATAGTTGAGTGCAATTTACTTCTATGTATATATAGGGGTCAATGCTTCTTTTGGTTAATGCATTGGAGACTTTTATTTCTTTTTCTTCTCATTTGAGGCTAGTGTCCTCATGTTTGGGACTAAATATTCTTCTTTGAGTCCCCTTAGTCTTCCTGTTAGTGTTTTGTTGCGTGAGACGAATACCAGAGTATTGATTGTGGGAGTCTTTCACCTATGTGAATTACTGATTTTCATTATCAGCTACTTTATTCTTCTCTATCCAGGATTACTCAGGGAACTCGATATGCATACTACATTGGGGCAAATGACTGCTTTGTCTACCACAGGCCAGGTGGATCGAGCACTCCCCTCTATTGCGTGTTGGGCGACCGGAGTTTGTTGGAGCGTCCACGGTCACTTCTCTCTTAGGCGCACGCAGGCGGCAAAGATTCGTGGACGACCACTCCTTTCTCTCCCGGGCGAACTGCATACATCGAGGTGAGTATCTTCCTGTCTTGGGCGGCCGTCATGCGTGTAGGCGCCCCAGCTTGGGCGGCCTCATCACGTGTTGGGGCGAGCTGCTAGGGTTTCCTGCGTGTTCTTCACTTGTGTGGGCGCCCCACCTTGGGCGACCCGCTAGGGTTTGTGCGCGTTTCTCACGCACGTGGGTGCCCCACCTTAGGTGACCCACTAGGGTTTTGAGCGTGTTCTTCACAAATGTGGGCGCCCCACCTAGGGCGACCCCTTCTCTCTTTTTCCTTTTACGTTATTCTATCTTGATGCAGTGGTGACTTAGAATATTTCTTGACGCTTTGGTCTTCTAGGTGGTGCTCTTTGTCTTTTTGAGGCATTGGTGGTTTGATCTTCACGACTGCTTGATCTGTATTTCAAGGTATGCGACCTCGATTAATTCGTAATATGTCGGTTGGTTTCTAACCTGTTGTGATTTTTATGACTTTTGATTTCTTCTTTCAATAGGTGTGATTCGATCACTTGGTCTTTCTGTTCTGAGGTCAACCGGAACTCTTCTGAGATCAACCACTGCTCGCGTGGTGTTATTCATCAAAGAGGGCGCCCCCTTGACCAAGCATAAGTTTTCTACCTCGCTTTCTGTCTTATCTTTCAATTTGTGTCTTCGTTCTCTGTTTGATTAGAGCGAGGAGGGGGTGTCCAGCCAGGGTTGACCTTGTCGCCCCCTTCCACGAATCATCATCTAGGATGGTCCCGACTTCTCTGCCCCCTCCTTGCAGTGTGACTCTATTCTGGCGCGCACGAAGCAGACTACCCATCAGGTTGGTCGTCCCCCCGTAAGTCTAGCTGAGCACGCCACCCGTCCTGCGGAACGTAAGGTCATGAGCAAATCAACCCCCCTTGTCGCTCGAGACCTGTTGTTGGGGGTAGATCGTCTTCGTCTTCTTCTGATCACTCATCTAGCAACAAGGGACCGCCCTCTCAGTCTGAGGTTCGTTCTTCTCCAAGTTCTTTGTCAGATGCTGAAGATATTCCTGATCCAACTGATCTAGTAGTGGTCCTTGTGGAAGAGGAGAATTGGGGTGGTGAGATCGAAGACGACCGTTCTTGGGTGTCCACTAAGATACTTAGCACTCCGTCCATCGTGGCATGTGGGGATGAATCAGAGAAACGACTTGTTAGGCTGGTTGGGCAGACACGTCAATGAAGGCTCGTTAAAGGCCTTGAAGTTGGCGAACATGCTGCTACTGTGCCTTCTACACTAAAGTTTATAATGTTCAACAATACCTTGAGGGACATTCGGATTAGACCTCCTTTCACTTACTTTCAAAGGATGATTCTTCGGTATCTGTCAGTCGCCGCCTCACAACTTCACCTCAACGCCTGGGCGTTTCTCAAAGTCTTTGAGTGCTTGATGATCGTCCTGGATCGAGAAGCCAGTCAGGGCCTTTTCTTCAAGCTCTTTGAATTGAGTAGGACTCAAGAGATTAACAGTGACCCTAGGCGATGGGAGCAGGTTATTGTCAAGAAGCGGCAAGATGCCCCCCGATTCTTCAAACAATTTTGTGACTCAGCAAAACGTTGGAGGATGGCCTATGTGTGGGTCGTCCCTGTTTGTGATGATGCTTGCAAATCTCTTGCTTCATGGGACGACCATGACGAGGTGACTGGCATGAAGTTCCTTATAGGTTGGGCGTAAGCCCATTATGAGCGTCTACCGATGACCTATCGGACAGCCGGGGATCTCGGGGAGTACGACAAGAAGAGTCTCTGTCTCTTAAAGAACATGGCTTCTTGGCTCCCAGGGCGTCAATTCGAGTGTGGTCGTCTCGCTCGAGGGAAGACTCTTGGTGATTTTAGAAACATTCTTGGGGTGAGTTGGTCGTCGGGTTCTTGGTCAACCGTTCCTCAAGGTTGTCCTTAGTTCTTTCGGTCTCGCCCTCTTTTTTTGTTCCTTGTTGTGTTCTTTTCTTGAAATTATATGCTTCGGATTGTTTCTTTCTTCTTTTGCAGATACGATGGCAGGGAACGACTCATATTATACTGGTTACTCGCCATGGCTGGGAAAGGACCTACTGAGGGTTTGACCTCTGTTCCTCCTTCCATCCCACAAAATCCAAACAACAGCAACCAAGCAGCTTCGGAGAATCCAAACCCTGTGGCTGATCCAAGGGGTCATCGCACCTAAGCTCGGAAGAAGTGTGCTCAAGCTGATGAGGTTGTAGGGAAAGCGGTTGGTCTTCCAGAAGGTGAGTCCGATCGGTCGAAGAGGTCCAAGGGCGGAACGGAGCATCAAGGCAAGCCCACCCCACTTTAGATAGAGAAGCTGGTTGCCTGGGCTTCAAGAGAGGACATGTCATTCAGCTTTCTAGAGACATCAACTAAATTTTTTAGCTCAAGATGGTCGGTTAGAGTAACCGAGTTGACTTGGGGCTCCTTATCATGAATGGCCCCTTTGTCAAATTGCCAAGGTCTTCCCAACAAGACATGACTAGCTTCCATAGGAACTACATCACAAAGAGCCACATCCTCATATTTACCAATTGAAAAAGAAATTTCTACTAGCTTATCTACAATCATTTCAATATCATTGACAAGTCATTGAAGCTTATATGGTTTGGGATGTGGTTTAGTTTCTAGTTGGAGTTTAGAAACTAACCTTGTGCTAGCAACATTGGTACAACTTCCACCATCAATAATAAGGGAACATACCTTGCCTTGTATGAGACACCTTGAGTGAAAATATGTTCTCCCTTTGATTAGAATCTTCCTCCTTTACCACGCCTTCCAACAACCTTTTCATCATAAGTAACTCTCCACTAGGCATTTGGGTTTCCTCCTCATCAAAATCCCCTTCATACTCTTCAGCCCCCTCATCCTCCTCTCATTCTCCTCTATAAGCATAAGTCTTTTTGTAGGACATTGAGATGCAATGTGTCCTAAACCTTGGCACTTGAAACACTTAACAACCCGGTTAGTTGAAACAATTTGAGAAGGACTAGTTGTAGTGTTTTTACCTTTTGGGTCAGCCGTGGTTTCTTTGGATGATGAATTACCTTCATTCTTAACATTGCTCTTCCAATTTTGAGGATTGGAAGTAGGAGTGCTCATTCTTATTTGTGCTTTCCTCTTGAGTTGTTGTTCTACCTTTGTTGCTTGATGAACTAAATCGTCTAGTTGGGCATAGTGTTGTAGTTCCACTATGTCACTTATATCACGATTTAGACCATGCAAGAATCTGGCCATAGTTGCTTCTTCATCTTCCACCATATCTGCTCTAATTTTCGCCACCTCCATCTCCTTGTAGTACTCATCAACACTTTTGTTGCCTTGGGTGAGCCGCTGCAATTTGTTGTGCAACTCTCTGTTGTAGTACGATGGAATGAATCTCCTCCTCATGAGCCTCTTCATCTCCTCCCAAGTGGCAATGGCTGGCTCATGGTACCTTCTCCTCTCCTTTGTCAATTGATCCCACCACACCAAAGCGTAATCTGTAAATTCAATGGAAGCAACCTGCACTTTTTGAAGATCAGTGTAATTGTTACAGGAAAAAATTTGTTCAATCTTAGTTTCCCATTCCAAATACACATCCGCATCATTTTTCCCAACAAACTGTGTTACTTTTATTTTTATACCACCCAACCTATCTCCTCTAGGCTCTTCACGCCTTCCTCTCCTCTGAGCCTCCTCGTCACTGTTATTTTGTCTGTTTTCTAATTGAGTAATTCTTTCATGTATACCTTCAACTTCCTGTTTCAAAAGTTCTTTCATTTTTGCCGTGAGGGCTTCTAGTAGTAATTGATTTTGAGGATTCATAACTCTTATCGGTTCTTTAAAGAAACCAGCAAATGATTGAAACAAAGAAAAAACAATTTCAAATAATAATCCACACACACAAAAAGCTTGGAATTGCAAGAAAAAGTCTTGAAAACAAGGTTTGTGGGTTAGAATAAGGAAGAGTAGAATTTCAGGGTATAGGTTTTTTTTTTTTGGTAGGCAAATCTAAAGGTATAGTAGTAACTAGTAAGGAAAAAACAACCAGAAATTTTATTTTTTTTTGATTTTTTTTTTGAAACTCAAAAGCAATAGAGATGTAAACAAAACCTGAAATTGGTTGAACAAACTAGAACCTTGCTCTGATTACCACATGATGGCCTCATTGTTGTGGAAACTGGCCATTCTTTTGATTTTCAATATGGATTCTGGTTGTAATTTATATTTTTGTGTTTTTGGTTATAAAAGGATGAATAGTGGGGAAAGGGAGTGAAGAATTTTGTGAGTTTTGGGATGGGGAGTTTAGGAACAGTTTAAGACTAACGAGAAGAATGAATCGATTTTTGAATTCGTGAAGAATATGGTGTTTAGGTTAGGGCGCCACCTTGGTCTAATCCAAGACAATGATAAGCCTATGAGTTTGAGGATCACCACAAGAAAGGGAATTCTTGATAAGATCGAATAAGCTGGTCCAATCTAGAACCAAAGAGTATGAACTCAAAATCTTTGATAAAGTCTTTCTCCTTCTTCATTGACAATTATACTCCCTATTTATAATAAGGGAGGTTCTTGCTAATACAAGGAAAAAATAAAGGGTATTCAACAATTACAAGAATACTAGACAAAACAATTTAAGAAAATATCCTAGTTGATTTGGCATTGAATGCACAATTAATGATTAGGATCTTCTATTTCCTTTTTGCTCTGATTGCCTTGATGTGCCATAAATGTCTTGAATCTTGTAATATTTTCTCCTCTTATTGTCTTTCTTGATTAGCAAGTTTTCTTGGTTAGCAAGTTTTCTTGGTTAGCAAGTTTGCCTTTCTTGATTAGCAAGTTGCTTGATTAGCAAGTCTGTTGACTCCATCAACTCACAAAAATATGTTCCACACATAGACCACTTGAAGTGGATTAAACACACTAAAAAGAACAACTTAGTGCTTTGGTCCCAAATAAATCAATTGGTCACATGCACTTTTTATTGAATTAAAATGAAATAGCTTTGGTCCCTTTGTCATGCAAATTGCGCCTCCTCCATAGCTTGTATGACAAGCATGGTATTCGGTGCAATTACATTGTTGCCCTCTTTTGCAATAGCCTTAGTCACGAATTGGACTAAGTCTTCTTGGACTTTCTTTGATCTTGCCCTAGTCATCGGACCTCCTAAGCTTTATGGCATCTTGGTGCTCAATGTCCTCATCAATGTCTTTCTTACGATCTTCTTTGAGACATGAAATTGCATCTTTTTGCTGATCCTAGGTCGGCGTCCATAGTGATGATCTTGTCTGTTATGGAGTAGAGCTTCATTTTGAGATGATCAGTTGAAGCTACAACCTCTAATTGGCCCAGTGTTGGTCTCTCGAATATACAATTATACGCGGATGGGTAGGGGAGGACCAGAAACGGTGTCTTGATTTTCCGAATTAGAGGCTCTTTGCCGTAGGTACTCATTAAATCAATATAACTGCAACGACGCCAAAAACTTGTTAGGATTTCGGCTAGTGTACCGAATCGTTGCAAGTAATATTAAAATGGTGAGAATGAGTGTCGTAAGGATTGCGTTTAATTATCAATTTAAATGATTAATTACTAATTTGAAAAGGGATTAAAGTGGATTTGTTGGAAAGAACTTAAAATAATAAAGCAATAAAATGTTTAGTTGGATTTTGATTTAAAAGCATTGAGAACAAGCTCAATTGATTTCACCTTTATGCATAATGAATTGAATGTATTACAAATTCCTCCTATGGCTTATGATCGAATTCTCTTTATTATCCTAATCCTCATTCCTTAGGCTATAAGACCTTTACCCCTAACAAAATCCCTAATTACTTAGGCGGCCTTAATTAGAAAATAAGCATTACGAACAATAACTCACATATGATTATAATTATCAAGGACTATTCCTAGACTAGAGATATAAATATTTCAAAACTCAAGCCTTTGCAACTCAAACTTCAATTCACAATCACAAACCGTAAATCATCCTAAGAGTGATCAATTTCCAAAAAGCATTAAGAAGGGAGATTGAAACATAAACGCATAAAAGTCATTCAATTAAAAGAGGTTCAAATCAAATTCATAAATGATCCATCGATCTTTGCTCATTCTCAACAACGAGAAGTTTAGCTTAGCAATAAAGAAAACGAAAAAGATAAACAAACTAGAGGGAGAAGCTGACAACATTGATGCTCCAAAGACTTGTTCCCAAGCTTGAATCATCAATGGAGGTCAATGAGATGTGAATCCTAGCCGTCTCCAAACTACTTGATTCGCCCCAATTTCCAGATGCCCTAATTTTTCATGAATTTGGGCTTAAATGCTGTAAAATCTACAAACTATCGCAATGCGGCGCGAAACTGTGCAGAAACTTTTCTTCTTTTCTTTGTTGTGTTGCAAGGAAAGTTTCCTGGTTTGCTTGCCAACGAAACATCAAATTGAAGGTTGCCTTTTTTACTTCCTTTTGGTTGCTTGGTTCTCTCCGTACCTAGCTAAGTAATGGACACAAAAAATGGAAGGTTTAAGAGTATCAAGTATTCCAAAAAATACTGAATTAATAACAAACCAAAGTCTTTGAACTCACTATTGAAAACAATGTTATTCTACTTCGAAAAATATCTAACGGAAATATAAAAAATGAAAAACTAAATAAAAGGGGATCAAACTATACACATATTTCAAAGCTATCACAACCCCAAACTTAATCTTTTGCTTGTTCTCAAGCAACAATTTACACCGGCCACTGGGTTCGAATCAGAACATAAGTCCAACAAATGAATTTCCACAAATCACAATCATTCAAGTGTTCCATAACACTATGCATTCAAGAAACCAAATAGTCCAAAACTCTTGCTAGCAAGCAAACCAAGCTAAAGAAACTAAATAACACAGGCAACCAGTCATTAAAATCAACGCTTTCCTTACACTCTCACCACAATTCACTCTTAAGTGTATATAGGGTAATACGCTCAAATCACCATACATGCATATCTTACCATAGACTTGAACAAGTTTTAAGAAAAACAATTACACACAAGTACCAAAGACATCATGAGGACTTTACGAAGGTTGATGGGGCTTGGGTCAGGGTGGATAATTTTTGGAATCAAGGCTTTCTTGATTGAAATTGAGAAATATGTTCTTCACTCTAGATCCTATTCTTACTCGCCAAACCTCTTCAAAAGAATTACCCACAGGAAAAAGTTGTCCTTGTTATCCTTTCTACTTATTTTGTTTTGTTCTTTTTCTTGTGCCTTTTTCTCCTTTTTTTTTTGAACTTTTGGTACTTGTCTTCTCTGCTTTTCTTTAAATCCTACTTTTGGTATACTACCCCAAACTTAGAACAATTGTTTGTCCTCAAGCTACCCCAAACTTAATTCTTAGCTAGGAATCCAAAATGACAACCCATCCCTCAATTACGAACAAGTGGAACACTTGATTTTTCAACTAATGGCATTTAATGAGGGTAATAAACAAAAAAAAAGGATTTAAGGCTCAAATGGGCTGCTCAAAGGTCAATATTTAAGGGTAGACATTTTAAGGCTCTAGCTACCGAGAAAATGAAAGTCCTCAATCATGTATGTGTGTATATGTGATGCAAAAGCAATCAAGAACTAAGTTCAAGTTCTAAAGAAATACACATGCACACACACTCATAAATCAAGAAATGAAATGTTTAAGTTCAAAAACTCACAGGCTGCGAGAGAGTCAAAGTAATGAAATGAGTGCCCAATATTATCTTGTTATACCATGCTCAGTTTGCTAAGAATCAGATTTTTTTGGACAGTTGAGTGTTCATCATGCACATGCTAACTTAACTTATTAATTAAATGGTGATTTGTAAGAAATTTAAATGCAAACATATGTTCAAGCACAATCGCCCAACAACCTGCAAAGACATAATTAAAATAACATTCAAGGGGGTTGATCCTACTCACATGACACATGATAGTCTAATCAACGAATACAACGAGGGGTAGCTACACCCAAAGCATCAGAGAGCAGAAAAGTTCCTACAGAAGGAAGACAATGCTCATAAAAAATCAAAGGCTCCAAAAGAGCATAACCCAAATTAGCTAACTCATCTACGCACTTATTTCCTTCTCTAAAAATGTGCACAGCTTTCACATCCCACGGAAGACGGAGAAGCTTCCGGATCTCTTGAACAATCTCCAGCCATCCAATGAATGAGGGTCCCCTGAATAATCTGACACGCCGCTACGGTATCCATTTGCACCACAACTCTCGGCCAACCTCTAGATCTGCAATGCTGAAGACCAACCAAACAACCCCACAACTCCGCCACAAGGGGAGTACAGAAGCCAATAAATTTAGAAAAACCACCAAGCCAGTTACCTTCATGATCACGAATAATGCCACCACAACCTGCTACCTTGGCCACCTGCTTAACCGCACCATCAACATTAAGACACACCCAACCCACCTGGGGTGGTATCCAACGAACCTCAATCATATCCTCATCACGCACCCTACCGGAACCAACAGTGTCGCAAGCCTCCTAATAACACTTAACTTAGGCCATGATGGTCCGCCAAGGCAATGGTCTAATAAAAGCGGAGTCATGGACCTCTCTATTCTTCCATGACCAAAGACAGTGGCATGTCGTAGCCCAAATAGAGCTCCAATCACAGTTATCAACTCTCTAACTAGCATGCAAGAGATTAAAGTCAAGCCAATGTTGCAGGTTACCACCAAAAAAATTACTCCTAGCTTCAACTTGAACAAGATTTGCCCATAAAGTAGATGCTAACGGGCAATCTCGCAAAACATGTAAAACATCCTCAACCTCACCATCACAATGAGAGCACCACTCATCCCCCAGCCCCATAGAATGTTTGCGCTTGTTGGTGAGCAATCTATCATGAACAACAAGCCACATAAAACAACGCACTCTCTCTAGAACTTTGATTTTCCAAAGTTTAGCCCAATGAGGATTAGAAGAATCATTGGGTAGGTTTTCAAGTAGAAGGTAACTACTCTTAATAGTGAAGGAACCTTTAACATCACCTTGCCAAAGCCTGCTTACTATATCACCTGGAATATAATCAATAATAGCAGTCAAGTTCCACTCACCATTAAGATCCACAAGATCACACACCTTTAGATTCTTTAACTGAGGAGGAATAGAACCAGCCCCTGGCCGTAGCTTACACCCAGGAAATACTCACGCATCAAACCAAACCGAAGTGGAGGCCCCATCATCGATGGCCCAAAAGGAGAACTCATCAATCTTGTCCCAAAAAATGAGAAATATTCTTCCAGAGAAAGGAGTCAGAAGGCTTCGCAGATACTGTGTCGTCATCGAAAATACAGTTTTCATATTTTCCTTTAAGCACCTGACACCATAACACATTCTCATTCACTTTGAGATTCCAAGATAACTTCATAATACAAGCTCTATTCATCGTGACCAAATTTCTCTAACTGAGGCCCCTGATAACTCTATTTAATATAGAGTTATTTGTGCTTTCACACTTAGATAATTGCCCAAAATCAAGTCTATTATGTGTTAAATATGTTAGTATGAATAAAATGACAACATTTATGATTTTCAGATAAGAGATGTCCATAACTTAGCATTCTATTTTATATTGGTATGTTTGATGTGTTTGTTCAGTGCAGCCGCAGTTTAGTGCAATTGCACTTGATGCAACTGCACCTCTCTGCACCGAAGCAGCTCACAACCCCACATTGGAAGCACCTCAATTCTTACCATTGCCATAATGCTTAGTTGGATTGCTGCTTGCTCAGAAGTCACATGGGAACACATGGCCACTTGCAAAGGAGGCGCCTACAATCAAAAAGGCTTCACAAAAATCTATCTTACAAGACATGTGGCAACCATTTGTTGGACCTCAAATTGCACCTGGTGCTACTGCATCAAGTGCAGTTGCATCCCAGCAAATTCCAACAGTCACCGCATATTCAACAGATGTGCAAGACACAATTGCTGTAGTGCTGAAGAAATTAGCTGACAAAAGAAGTAAAGAATCTGCAAGAATCCTTGAAAGAATTGCTGAGGCAGCTGGAATTGCTCAGGAGACCCCAACAACAGGTGAAGCTAAGAAAGAGGTGGACAAATCTGGTGAAGAAGGAAAGACTAAAGAAACATCTGAAGTGCAAGCAAAGGAAGTGGAGGAAGGTCAAGTACAACAAGCCAAGGAGAAAGAAGGAGGTCAGAAGTCAACCACTGAAGTTACTGCTGCCAAGGAAAAGCAACCACAAGAAGTTGCTGATCAAAGCAGTGCAGCTGCACCTGGTGCAACTGCACTAAAACCAATAGCTGGTGCAAATGCACCACCTGAAACAGAGAAGGCAGTAACAAAAACTACTGAGCCTGGAGCAACTGCATCCAAGGCAACTGCAGCAAAGAGGCCACCCAAACTCAAACCAAAACGTGCAGCAACAAGGGCTAGCAACAGACTCAGATCTGGAGCAAAACCCGAGTAATTTTAAATGTTGTTCTTATAATTTTAGAACTTATATAACTGTGTTATCTGTTTTTTATCCCACATGTATTAACCCCCCCTCCCCCATTTTGAACAAATTTCTTTTGAAAACTCAACTTAAGAGCAGTGAGGACACTGCTCACTTTTAAGTTGGGGGGAGAGCATCAAACTTTTCATGCATGTGTTAGTATTTATCTTATGTGTGTTTGTTTCAGTTGTTGTGTCTATTATGTGTGTTTTGTTAATAAGTGTCATGTTTTAATTTGTTTTAGATTTACTTAACAAAGCATTTTAATTTTTAAATGCATAAAACTGTTCTCAAAAAGTAGAAAAATCTGTCAAAACAGTTTTAAGTAAATCAGAATTAACTAATATTTTGAAGATTTGATGAATCTTGAAGCATGATCAACTTATTATCTTTTTCAAAAAACTTAAAGAAAAATGCAATTTACGAATTGATTTTTAATGATGAACAAAAGAAAAAGAAAAAGAAGCCTTATTTTTCCAAAAATGACCATTGTTATTATCACTTTGACACATCAAAGTTGAGTTTTTGAAAAGAACCTTGCTATGTGATAAGCTATCTGATGCAAGAGGAATTTTTTAGAAAACTAAGGTCAAAAGCAAATTTTTATTGAAAATATAGAAGAGCTTAAAGAATTAAGTTTGGGGGAGTTTTTATGAATACAAAGGCTAGAGTATGAAGAACTTAGAGTAGTCAATACACATAGGTTTACCAAAAGAGCTCAAAATGAAAGAAAGCTATACTGCCTGAGTCATAAACTGTACCTGTTCCAATAGTGCATTTGGTCAGAAAAAGAAAAATTCAAAAAAAAAACAAGAAGAAAAGAAGACAGAACTGACCAAAGAAAAAAAGTATGCATAAGGAGGACAGTGAGGAGGGCAATATTAGCTACAAGTCTTGAAAAGAAGTATCTAGTGCAATTGCACCTAGTGTAAACTGCACCATCAAAAAGTTTAGTGCATCTGCACTAGTTCAAAAATACCTACTGCAATTGCAGCTCAGAAAAACGATGCACCTGCACTCACTGCATTTGCATCAAGAAAAATAACCACTACAAATACAAATAATGCATTGACTCAACAGTTTTGAAATATTCTTTCCAAGCCCTTTGTTGTGCTTAAAAACCCCAGTCTTAAGGATTTTCGTTAGTCTATTCTCTATTTTGAAGCATCTTTGTTTTAACCAAACGTGATCTAAACTTTTCAAAGGCTAGGAGAAACTTGTTACTTAGTTTTGGAACTGATTGAAATCTCAGTGGGGCACACTCACACAAATGAGTTTTAATAGCTTTGGATGTTTTGGAATTCAAAGGCACAAAGACAAAATTCTCTGAAAAATGAAGTTCATAAGTTGCATTTATTGAAAATCATTCTCTAAAAAAAGATATGAGCTGATCTGTTCTTCTTGATTTTGGAAATCTTAAATGTATTTTTTGTCATTGCTTGAGGACAAGCAACGAATTAAGTTTGGGGGTGTGATAACTCTATTTAATATAGAGTTATTTGTGCTTTCACACTTAGATAATTGCCCAAAATCAAGTCTATTATGTGTTAAATATGTTAGTATGAATAAAATGACAACATTTATGATTTTCAGATAAGAGATGTCCATAACTTAGCATTCTATTTTATATTGGTATGTTTGATGTGTTTGTTCAGTGCAGCCGCAGTTTAGTGCAATTGCACTTGATGCAACTGCACCTCTCTGCATCGAAGCAGCTCACAACCCCACATTGGAAGCACCTCAATTCTTACCATTGCCATAATGCTTAGTTGGATTGCTGCTTGCTCAGAAGTCACATGGGAACACATGGCCACTTGCAAAGGAGGCGCCTACAATCAAAAAGGCTTCACAAAAATCTATCTTACAAGACATGTGGCAACCATTTGTTGGACCTCAAATTAAGGATGACTGTTGAAAGCCAAGCTGATCTTCAACTTTTAAAAAGTAACCATGGTTTGGTTAACTTAACTCAGCAAGGAAACCTCAACATGAAGGAAATCTCCAAGGCTATAAATAGGACTCAAATTCCTCACTTGAAGAATATCTAATATCATATAGATCACATATATCATATAATCTTTTTATGTTCTTTTTAGTTTAGTTTGTTTTAGTTTCAAAGTTTAATTTTCTTGTAGTTTCATAGTGTTAGTTTGAGAGGAAGGTGAGAGGAAATTGACAACTTCTATCTCCACTCCTTCAAAGAGCTAATAGTTGCAAGAAATTAGTTGTAAGCAAATATATGCAAGAGTTTTCCATTTGTTACTATTTTGAATCCTCTTGTACTTTTCTTCATTGCAATATGTTTTCATTCAAATATATTTGCTTTATCATGTCCAACATGAGCTAAATCTCTTAAGTTGGGATGTTCTAACTTTCCAATGATCTTTTGAGGAAAGTTATTGTGTTTTCAAGTGGTGTGCACTTTAGTTCTTGTGTTTAAATTCTTAATCTTGTTTAAAGGTTGATCACTTAGAACAAGTAGAGTTATATTCACTTAATTGGCTTATAACTAGAAATCAAGAACTAAGTAAGGATAAGTGTTTAATAAAGCTTTTTGTTAAACTTGTTTTAATGAAGTTAGCTTGTTAATTCCATGTTAATTCCTAGTCATAGGTTAACATAGTCCTTACAAGAGTGTAGTAAGATCTTAAGATACAAGAGTGTACTTATTTAGCAACTTGGATCATCTGTAAGGGGGCGAGAGAGGCACTGACAACCCTACTCTTTACCGCAAAAAAACAGGATCATATAGAGCTTATAACGAAACTCTGACGAAAGTAGCTGACCAGCACACACTGATGCAACTGCACTAAGTGCAATTGCACCACAAGAAAGCACAATAATCTCAAAAGTGATTTAGTTTGTGAAAACATCCCAACTTTCATTCTCAACTGATTTCTTACACAATTTACTTGCTTTCTGTTTAATTTATTTTCATTTCAACTTCAACCCAAACCCAAAATTCTGAATAGTGTAGTTACACTAGTTTATCTTTCTTTACAACAACATATAAGAGTTAATCCAATCCCTGTGGGTTCGATCTTTTATACTATAACTTGTGACTGTGTATACTTGCACACGATGTTATCTATTTACACACACCAGCCCCCAAAAGCCTTCGGTTTAGTAATTGTGGACCATTTGACCGCGTGATAGCGTCTATGATTTGACTCATCCCCCCAAATGATGCTACGTTGCAGCTTATGGATCTCTTGCAGGCAACTTTGAGGAACAATAGCAGACATCATGGAATAAATAGGAAGAGCCTCAATAACAGCTTTCGAAAGAGTAACACGCCCCACAAGCGAAAGCTTATTCGCTTTCCAGCCGGAGAGCTTGTTACGAACCAGATCAATCAAAAAGGCATAATCATCACGTCTAGGCCCCTTCCCAACAAGAGGTACACCAAGATACTTGCCAAGATAAAAAACTTCCTTAAAGCCCGAAATTCTCACAATACTTCGTTTCTCCCTTGTAGGAACACACTTGGAAAATACGATAGAAGTCTTCTCCACACTCACAAGCTGCCCTGACATATCACAAAACTTTGAGAGAGTATTACACATGCACTTGACCTAAGAGGAAGTTGCGCTTCCAAAAAGAAGAAGATCATCTGCGAACATCAAATGAGAAACCTGAGGACCATGCTTTCCCGCCCAAAGAGCATGCCAATTACCCAACGCCACCTCATGGGAAATCATATGAGAAAGCTTATCCATACACAAGACAAAAATATAAGGGGATAAGGGGTCTCCCAGCAAATACCTCTTTGGGGGAAAAGAAAGTATTCTGATGACCATTCCACATCACATTGGTTTGTACACTAGTGAAAAATCTTGAGGTTTGTTCCACTGGTACTACTCCATTTCCATAAGTGAATGTAGCAACACACGATCACTATGAGCAAACTCGTGGTCATGGTCGTAGTTGTGGTCATGGCTATGGGTGTGGTCGTGGTCATGGTCTTGATCATAGTCGTAATGGAAATTACAAGAACACATCTTTTCACCAAAATTGAAAAAATGTTGGAATGAATGAAAAAGGTGGGCAAAGTAGCAAAAATAACAAAAATATTTGATATCATTGTGGAGGCAAAGGTCATTGAGGTCATACTTGTCCAACACCTAAACATCTTGTTGATCTCTATCAACAATCACTTAAAAATAAAGATAAAAGATTTAGACTATAAAGATGATGATAATATGGATGTTACTCAGTTAGACGTTTCTGATTTCTTTGTTGATCTTGATGGAAGAATTGATCACCTTATTCAAGATGGAAGTATAATCAAGATATAGATTTCCTATATATTTCAATAATAATAAAGTTTTACATTTAAGAGTGTCTTTGAGATTCCTATGTAAATGATAATAAAAGTTTTATGTTATGTTTTGAAATTCATATACTAGTGATAATAAAGATTTACATTTAAGTGTGTTTTCAACTTCCATAGATTATGTTTAAAAAATTTAATTATGATGTTGTTACTTTCTCAATCTTATGATTATTCCTTATCATTTATTTATTTATTTGTTTTTTTTTTTGATAGAATGAGTATTAACACTAGCATCAACAATGGAGATATGTGTCTCGCTGATAGTGCAACTACTCATACAATTTTAAGGGATAAAAATATTTTTATTATTTACTGGAGCAATAAATCACTATTAGTACTTTATCAGACACTTCGAAGATAGTTGAAGGCTCCAGAAGAGATAATATATTGTTATCTGGGGGAACAAATCTACACATTGAGAATGCACTATATTCTCCTATGTCTCATTGAAAGTTATTAAATTTCAATGATACTTGTCTAAATGAATATCATATTGAAGCAATAAATGAAGGAGATACTGAATATCTTTATATACTGAGACATACTTTAAGTATAATAAGTGTAGTGGAAAAGTTGCCCACTTTTTCCTCTGTTTTGTACAACACTTATATAAAGGCAATTGAAACACATGTTGTAAACAAAAAGTTCACAAATCACAATAAAATTGTTGTTTGGCATGGCCGGTTGGACCATCTCGGGTCTATAATGATGCGAAGAATAATAGAAAATTCACGTGGTCATCAATTGAATAACCAGGAGATTGTTCAATCTAAAAATTTCTCATGTACCTATTGTTCACACGGGAAGATGATAACTAGACCATCACCAACAAAAAATAGAAGTGAATCTCTCGATTTTTTAGAACATATATGTTCTGTACCGTATCTCTGACCTTGGTAGGCGATCCGAGATAGTTGCTAGGTAAGGTCCTTGAACAACAGTAGGCCGATCCGAGGTGGGGTGTGGTACCTGCAAAGACACTCTGACGCTCAAGTCAGGGAGATAGTCAATCTCAGGTAACTCTTAAGGTGAGATTCCTTACCATTAATGAGGCATTGAATGACTATTTATAGAGTTTGGTGGTGTTTGACCTAACGAAACTGGACCGTCCGACTCGTTGTGATACTGGCCATTGATGAATGGATTTGCTTTTGATATGGGCTTCTTTGACTATGGGCCTATTTGTTGTAGGAAACAAGGGCCCAAACCATAACAGTTGCCTCTCCAAGACTTGGGGGGCAACTGTTATCTTGGGGGACAACTGTTATGGTTTGGGCCCTTGTTTCCTACAACAAACAGGTCCATAGTCAAAGAAACCCATATCAAAAGCGAATCCATTCATCAATGGCCAGGATCACAGCGCATGATCGGACGGTCCAGATTCGTTAAGTGAAACACCACCAAACTCTATAAATACTCATTCAATGCCTCATTAATGGGAAGCAATCTCACCTTAAGACTTACCTGTGATTGACTATCTCCCTGACTTGAGCGTCGGAGTGTCTTTGCAGGTACCACACCCCACCTCGGATCGGCCTACTGTTGATCAAGGACCTTACCTAACAACTATCTCGGATCACCTACCACAGTCGGAGATACGGTACAGAACATTGGCGACCACAGTGGGAAAGTTCCCATTTGGTGCAGATCGTCTCTTCCGAAGAAGGAAAGTTCATCTTTAATTTAGAGCTGATGAAATGAATCATGAGAAATGTTTTTGGAAGTCGGCATGGTTGCCGATTTGATTATATTGAGATAGAAATTCTTACATAAGATACATGGTGCCCTTAAGTCGTCTTTCGACTTAAATATAATAACTTTTGAGCTTCGTGGCGTTCCAGGTTAGGAGACTTGTTTTTCCTTCTAAGGTCTCCAATTCGAAAGCACCCTTACCAGTCTTAGATATGACACGGTAAGGTCCTTCCCAATTGGGCGCGAGTTTCCCTTGAGCTGCGTTCTTCAAGCCAACATCGGCCCTTCGGAGTACTAGGTCACTGACTTCAAAGTCTCTGGGGACGACCTTGGCATTGTATCTTATCGCTATTCCTTGTTTAACGACAGCCTCTCGGAACAAGGCCCTACCTCGAATTTCCTCGATGAGATCGAGTTCCTCTCTTAAGGCTTGATCATTGTCCTGCCGAGATTTTGGATTTGTCGTTCTCTAGCTTAGTTCGTCGATCTCCACAGGAATGACCGCCTTGCTACCATAAGAGAGCCGGAACGGCGTTTCTCCCATGGAGCTCTGAGGGGTGGCCCTGTAAGCCCACAGGACATAAGGTAGTTCCTCTACCCAATTTCCTTTAGCGTCATCAAGTCGTCTCTTCAAGCCATTGAGAAGTACTTTGTTTGCTGCTTCAACTTGTCCGTTGGTTTGTGGGTGTTCTACTGAGGTAAAGCGATGTTTGATCTTAAGGTCGGACATCAATTTCCTGAAGCCTTTGTCAGCGAATTGAGTTCCGTTGTCAGTTATGACAACCTCGGGGATTCCGAATCTTCTCATGATGTTCTTTTTGAAGAATTTTATCAGTTTTTCGCACTGATGGTGGCCAGTGGTTCTGCTTCGATCCACTTGCTGAAATAATCAATTGCCACAATTAGGTATTTGACCTGGCCTAGTGCAGTTGAGATAAGATCTAAGAGACCTATCCCCCACCATGCAAACGGCCATGTGGAGGATAGACTAGTCAGCTCGGTAGGTGGGGCTATGTGGACGTTGGCATGGATTTGACATTTTTTGCACCTCTTCACATAGTTCCTAGCATCACCTTCCATGGTTGGCCAATAATACCCCGCACGCAAAGCTTTGCGAGCTAAAGATTGGGCCCCAAGGTGCTGTCCGCAAATACCTTCGTGTATTTCAGTTAGTATGTAGTCCACCTCTTCTCCCTCGATGCACTTCAACAATGGTGAGGAGAGGCTCCTTGTGTAAAGGGTTCCGTCAATCACGGAAAAAGCCAAAGCCTTTCTCCTGGTCATTTTAACTTCGTTGGAGTCCGGAGGCTCGGTACCTGACTCAATATATTCCAAAATTGGAGTTATCCAGCTCTACTTCTCTTCAATAGCGCATATGGACGAATTGATTTCTGGATCAAGGTGAATGTTGGGTTTGCGGAGCACTTCTTGGATGACCGACCGGTGATTACCGGGAATTTTAGTGCTGGTGAGCTTGGATAAGATATCTACCTTTTGATTCTCAGCCCTGGGGACGTGCTTTACTTCTGCTGATTTGAAGTGAGCCAGTAGCTCCCAGACCCGGGTTAAGTATTTCTGCAAGATCGGGTCTTTGGTGGTATAGGATTTTCCGATCTGAGAGACTACTAACAAAGGGTCGGTGTACAAGCTGACCTGAGTAACTCGGAGGTCAATTGCCAATCGTAAACCTGCGATGCAAGCTTTGTATTCTGCCTGATTGTTTGAAGTTCCAAAACTGAATGTCAGGGATACTTCAATGACGACACCGTCGGGGATTTCCAACATCAACCCGGCTCCACTACCTTTTGGGTTTGAGGAACCATCCACATGTAGGATCCACACGTCGCTCTCAGTATCGGCCAGGGTCATTTCTGCCACGAAGTCCGCAAGAACTTGAGCTTTCATGGCCGTCCGGGATTCATATTTGATTCCAAACTTAGATAGCTCGACTGCCCATTTTATCATTCTCCCTGCAAGGTCGAGCCTATGCAAGATTTGTCGTATAGGATAGTTAGTTCGCACCACTACCTGATGAGCCACGAAATAAGGTCGGAGGTGACGAGCTGCGATGATCAAGGAAAACGCGATCTTCTCAATTTTCTGATAACGACTTTCAGGTCCTTGCAAAGCTTTAGTTGCAAAGTAGATCGGGCTCTGTCCGATCTCCGTATCTCGGACAAAAACGGTGCCTAAAGCTTCCTCAGAGACTGCCAAGTATAAGTATAAAGTTTCCCCCTCATTTGGACGAGTGAGAATTGGAGGCTCGAAACTCGTCGTTCAAATTCCGAACTTGGGAAGCTTCTTTGTTAAATCTGTCAATGTAATCTCGTAGAGATTCATTCTCCCCCTGCACAGCGAATGCTAAAACCTTCTTGTGTTTTGGCTTACTTCTAGAGTGAGCAAATTGAGCTGAGAAGAGCTTTGCCAATTGATCCCAGGAGGAGATGGAATTTGGTTTAGGGGATCTAAACCAATCCGAGGCTACCTTCTCCAAGGTCAGAGGAAAAATTTGACACTTCATTTCTGTAGGGACATTTCGATATTGCATTATGGTGTCGAAGTAGTCTAGGTGTCGGTCAGGGTCACCTGTTCCATCATGAAGCTTTAATCCCTCTAGGGGATTTTCAAGATGTCTAGGAACCGGAAAATAGTCGATCTTCTCAGTGAAAGGTCCTTTGCGCTTTGCCGTCCTCTCACGGGGTGGAGATCGGCGGTAATTGTACGGGTTAGGAGTTCTTCTTGACCGGTGACGAGGTCGTTCCAGTCTTGGCGGCCTCTCCCGACTCCGGGAGCGTCGTCTCGGAGAAGAGGAAGCCAAGGGCGAGCGATTCTGGGGTGAATAGACAGGGTTGTCTTCGTCTTCAGTCCGACCTGAAAGAGATCGGGAACCAATCCTCCTTATCCGGCAAGGTGGAGATCGGTGATGAAGCCTTCTCCTAGCCGGAGATCGGTGACGCCTTCGAGCGGGGTTCCTCCTTTCGGGGGAATCTTGTTGGGGTGAGGTTCGATTCGGGATATTTCGAGCCCAGAGCTCAGCTACCTCGGCCTCGAGCTCGGTAAATCCGTCACTCCGTTGTTGGTTCGCCTCCGCTTGATGGTTCAGCAGTTGGATGAGCTGTCGAACAGCATCGACCGAAACTGGGACTGCTGGAGGAGGAGGAGGAAGGTGGTTTCTCGTCGAGCTTCCGGGGACCAGAGCCCTTGAAGGGTTATAGGCCTAGGACGAGTCTGGAAGATCTTTCACAAACCCTTCCGGGGTGCCCTGTGGTACGACCTGCTGCAAAACGGGTTCTAGGATTGGCCACACGGCCGGTTCCACAATAAGACTTTGAGTCCGCGGACGGAGTTGAGGAGGCATTGCCGATCAAGGTAATGGGAGAGGAACTAGAGTAAAAGATCCTCCCACTATGGTCGCCAATGTTCTGTACCGTATCTCTGACCTTGTTAGGTGATCTGAGATAGTTGGTAGGTAAGGTCCTTGATCAACAGTAGGCCGATCCAAGGTGGGGTGTGGTACCTGCAAAGATACTCTGACGCTCAAGTCAGGGAGATAGTCAATCACAGGTAAGTCTTAAGGTGAGATTGCTTACCATTAATGAGGTATTGGATGAGTATTTATAGAGTTTGGTGGTGTTTGACCTAACGAATCTGGACCGCCCGATCAAGCGTTGTGATCCTGGCCATTGATGAATGGATTTGCTTTTAATATGGACTTCTTTGACTATGGGCCTGTTTGTTGTAGGAAACAAGGGCCCAAACCATAACAATATACATGGTGATATTTGTGTGCTAATACACCAACCATGTGGACCATTTAGATATTTTAAGGTTTTAATTGATGTATTAAATAAATGGATACATTTTTGTTTGTTGTCAAGTTGCAACCAATCATTTGCAAGATTGCTAGCTCAACTAATTCTAATAACAGCTCACTTCCCTTATTATCTCGCCAAGGAAATACGTCTTGACAATGTTGCTAAGTTTGTATCTCAAGCATTTAATGAACATTCACTACAAGAAAAACTGGATTTTCCGGCGACCAAAATCCGCCGGAAATGACCAAAATCCGCCGAAAATGTGGACTTTCCGGCGGATTTTTGGCGCCGGAAAAACCCTCGTCGCAAACAGTTTCCGGCGGATTTTCCGCCGGTAATTTCCGGCGGATTTTTGGTAGTTTCCGGCGGATTTTCCGCCGGTAATTTCCGGCGGATTTTTGGTAGTTTCCGGCGGATTTTTGGTAATTTCCGGCGGATTTTAATTTTTTTTTTTTTTTTTTTTTGGAAAATCCGCCGGAAACTACCAAAAATCCGCCGGAAATTTTTTTTTTTTAAAAAAAAAATTTCCGGCGGATTTTTGGTAATTTCCGGCGGATTTTCCAATTTTTTTTTTTTAAAAATCCGAAATTTTTTAAATTTTTTTTGAATTTTATAACTTAATATATGTTTTAAATAAAAGTCAAAAAACAAAAGTAAAATCAAATGTTGAATGGTATTGTTGAAAAAGGAAAGAATAAAAGAGAATATGAGAAGAAATGATATATGAGAGAATAAGAATGAGGAATTATGAAGAAATAAGAATAAAATAGTGAGATGAAGAAGGAATAAGAATAAAGAAGTGAGAATGAAGAAGAAAGGAGAATTATAGAAGAGAGATATGTAGAGAAATTTTTGAAGATTAGAGAGTATGAGAAAGAAGAAAAAAGATAAGATAGAGAAAATGTAGAAGAGAATAAGAAGGAAAGAAAGAGATAAATGAGAGAATGAGATGAGTGTAGGAGAAAGTTGTATTTATAGACGAATTTTTTTCCCTTTGAATTTTTCCGGCGGATTTTTAAAATTTCCGGCGGATTTTTTTCCCTCCAAAATTTTCCGGCGGATTTTTTGAAATTTCCGGCGGATTTTTGAAAAAAAAAAAAAAAATTTGGAAAATCCGCCGGAAAGTCCAAAAAATCCGCCGGAAATTACCAAAAATCCGCCGGAAATTTCCGGCGGATTTTTGGTATTTTCCGGCGGATTTTTGAAAAAAAAAAAAAAAAAAATTCGAAAATCCGCCGGAAAGTCCAAAAATCCGCCGGAAATGACCAAAAATCCGCCGGAAATTTCCGGCGGATTTTTGGTATTTTGCGGCGGATTTTTGCAAAAAAAAAAAAAAAAAAAATTCGAAAATCCGCCGGAAAGTCCAAAAAATCCGCCGGAAATTACCAAAAATCCGCCGGAAATTTCCGGCGGATTTTTGGTATTTTGCGGCGGATTTTTGCCAAAAAAAAAAAAAAAAAATTTATAAATCCGCCGGAAATTCCTAAAAATCCGCCGGAAAGTTTCTGTGGGATAAAAATCCGCCGGAAAGTCCAAAAAATCCGCCGGAAACTACCGTGGGATCAAATCCGCCGGAAATCTATCAAATCCGCCGGAAAGTTTCCGACGGATTTATATCCGCCGGAAAGTTTTCGACAGTAAATCCACTATTTCTTGTAGTGATTGTATGTCCATTGAGATTGATATTAACATCCTGTAGCACATGTCCATACACAAAATGGACTTGCAGAATCATTTACTACGCGTATAAAGTTAATTGCAAGACCACTTCTCATGAGATGCAAACTTCCCATTTCCACTTGGGGACATGCAATTTTGCATTCTGAAACATTTGTTTGCATCAAGCCAACAAGTTAATTACCATGACTCTCCTCCTTTACAATTAGTTTTTGTACATTAACAGTTTGCTCCTTACTAGTTTAATCCTTAGAATGTGAGCTTCACATTTAAGTTAATATTAACATTTTGACACTCAAAAATTGTTTGGCCCTCAACTTCGGGTTAGGCCTCAGGATCATAAGTAATCTCACTTACTACTTCTGGTTGTAACACTGGATTGACAAGATACAAGTGCACCTTGCCATTAACCTTAGCCTAATTTACTATTTCTGATAACCCCGCTTACTACGTAAAACATGCTAACTAATTCTAAAAGTCTCATATTCCACACAGTGAATATCTACATTAAATGTATCCATGTTAACCTGTTGCATCAACAAAAATATTCCACTGAAATAGTACCCAATGCTGATACGAAATTGTAATTGTATTCCACAATGAATTAACGATCAAGTACAATGACGATTACAGAAGTAGATAACAGAAATGAATTACAGTACAAGGAAGTGAACTCTCGAAGAGAGATGAAGAAGAAGAGAGACTGAGAGAGAGGTAATAGAAGAGAGGGAAATTCAGTTATGACAATAGATAAGAGAAATTCTGTTATTCCTCTCCTATTTATACTTCCACGTGTAATCACTTAGCTTCACATTTGGCTTCCGTTCCCTCTTTCCTTTCCTTTGGCTTGTTTCTCCCTTTGCATTGTCAGCTGGTTGTATAACATTACCCTCCCCTTTAAAACCAATCTTGTCCTCAAGATTCAAGTGAGGGTAATGCTCTTTCAATTCTGATATATCTTCCCAAGTAGCAGCCTGTTCATCATCATCATCCCATAAAACCAAGGCCTGTTGTATTTGTGCTTGACCTTTCTTGACCACCCGAGTTCTTAGAACAGTTTTAGGATTGAAAATAGCTCCCAACTCATTAGTAGTCAATGGTAAGGGTAAATAAGGTTCAGCAGTCTCACCCTTATATCCTTTCAGCTGTGATACATGGAAGACAGTGTGTATTTTTGCTGTGGTAGGTAACTTCAACTTGTAAGCTACAGTTCCTACCCTTTCTATCACTTCAAATGGTCCAAAATACCTCATTGATAACTTGTGATTCCTTCTTAAAGCCACTGAGTGTTGCCTATAGGGTTGCAACTTCACCAACACCAGATCCCCTACTGCAAAGTTCACCTCAGTTCTGTGTTTATCAGCTTGACTTTTCATTCTCTGTTGTGCTCTGATAAGGTTCCCCTTCAACT
The DNA here is from genome assembly GCA_963573325.1 of Astragalus glycyphyllos. Lineage (NCBI taxonomy): Eukaryota > Viridiplantae > Streptophyta > Magnoliopsida > Fabales > Fabaceae > Astragalus > Astragalus glycyphyllos. The sequence goes on from OY754311.1 coordinate 61,494,061, forward strand.
GCTGCAGCACCACCTCTCTAGCAGCTAGTTCAGTAGTTATTTCAGGATTCTCATTTGCTATTGATTCTGTCCTCATGAGTCCTGGTGGTTCACGCCCATACAAGGCTTTAAATGGTGTCATTCCTGTGCTGGTATGATGAGTTGTATTGTACCAAAATTCTGCCCACGACAGCAACTTAAACCAAGCCTTTGGGTTGCCACTAGTGAAACATCTGAGATACATTTCTAAGCATTTATTGAGTGCTTCAGGTTGCCCATCTGATTGTTGGTGATATGCCGTGCTCATGGCGAGAGTGGTCCCTTGTAACTTGAATAAATGTTGCCAAAATGTGCTTGTGAAAGCTCTATCTCTATCAGAAACAATTGACTTGGGCACTCCATGTAACTTGACTATGTTTGTCATAAATGCCTCTGCTACACTTCTACTGGAGTAATCAGTTTTCAAAGCCACAAAGTGAGCATACTTTGTTAATCTGTCAATCACAACCATTAACACTGTAAAACCAAAAGAGTTTGGCAAACCTGTGATGAAATCCATAGCCACATCTTCCCATACCTGTTGTGGAATTGGCAATGGTTGTAATAGACCTGCTGGTGCAGTGTTGATTGATTTAGCTTGTTGACAAATGAGACACTTCAATATATATTCCTTTACATCATTCTTCAATCCTGGCCAATAAAATTGAGCCGTAATACGAGCAATTGTTATGGCCACTCCAGCATGACCTCCAACGGGGGAACTGTGGTACTCTCTCAGAATTTTCTCTATCAGTATGCTCTTTGTAGGTATCACCAATCTATTTTTCCAATACAATAAATCCTGTCTCACTGTATAATGTGACTGACCTGTGGAGTTCTGACTGCATTCTTGCATCAACTTCTGCATATCCACATTCTGAGCAAACTCTTTCCTCAATTCAGTGATGAATTTGCATTGTGGCTCAGACCATGCCATGAAAAACATTCTGGAAAGAGCATCAGCAGCTATGTTATCCTTTCCAGGCTTATATTCGATTCTGAAATCATAACCCATAAACTTGTGCAACCAAGCTTGTTGCTCTGGTGTTTGTAGTGATTGATCAAGTAAGCTCTTCAAGCTCTTTTGATCAGTTTTGATCACAAATTTATGGCCAAGCAAGTAATGTCTAAACTTAGCTATAGCTTTAGTTATAGCAAAGAATTCCCTGGTGTAAGCTGGTTGTTTTTGCATTCTAGGGACCATTTTCTTTGAAAAGAATGCAATTGGATGCCCATTCTGACTTAGGACAGCACCTACACCCATACCAGATGCATCAGTCTCAAGTGTAAATGGTTGCTCGAAATCTGGCAGTGCCAATACAGGTGCCTCAGTGATTGCTTTTTTAAACTGCACAAATGCAGTCTCAGTTTCTGTTGTCCATTTGAAAGCATCTTTCCTCAATAGATCTGTGAGTGGTCCTGCTATATTGGCATAGGATTTGATAAAACGTCTATAATAGCCTGTCAAACCCAAAAATCCTCTGACTTGCTTCACATTGTTAGGTTTTGGCCACTCTTGCACAGCTGTTACTTTGTCTTTATTCATTGCAACTCCTTTGCCAGAAACTGTGTGTCCCAAATATTCTACTTCAAGCAATCCAAATGAACATTTTGATAATCGTGCATATAGAAGATGTTGCTGTAATGCTTGCAAAACCACTTCTAAATGAACAAGGTGTGCTTTCCATGATTTACTATAAACCAAAATATCATCAAAAAAAACTAACACAAACTTCCTGAGTTCTTTAAGAAAAACCTGATTCATCAAACTTTGGAATGTGGCTGGTGCATTTGTGAGGCCAAATGGCATTACTAGCCATTCATAGTGTCCATGATGGGTCCTGAATGCTGACTTATGCCTATCTTCTGGTTTCAACAGTATTTGATGATACCTTGACCTCAAATCCAATTTTGAGAAGTATTGAGCTCCAAACAATTCATCTAACAACTCATCCACTGTTGGCATAGGGAAGGTATCCTTCATAGTTATGGCATTTAAAGCCCTATAATCTGTGCAAAAACGCCACTTACCATCTTTCTTTTTAACCAACACAATTGGTGAAGAAAATGGACTAGTGCTAGGCTGAATTATCCCTTGATCCAACATCTCCTGCACTATAAGTTCTATTTGTTCCTTTTGACTATGAGGATATCTGTATGGCCTCACCTTAACCGGTTTGGCACCCTCAACTAAACAAATAGCATGATCATGTGTTCTGGTAGGTGGTAGTTCAAAAGGAGTGTCAAACACCTGCCTGTAAGTATGCAATAAAGTAGCCAACTCGGGCTCTATATCATCCGGCAACTCCAATAGTGTGTCTTTAGTCACTGCAGGTTGCACCAATTGAACTGTGAAGCATTCCTGGATCGCATCAGTATCATTCATTCTTCTCAACTGATGTAATTGTGCTTCTGCAGGCACTGCTTTCTGCTCTCCCTTCAATGTGATAAATTGATTATCATGTAGGAACTTAATAACAGCAGTGGCGTAATCAGCCACATGTGGTCCTAGTGTTGCCAACCACGCTGAGCCCAAGATTAAGTCAGCTCCTGCCACAGGTAATAAGTACACAGGCAGTTGTAAATCATGATTTTGGACCTGTACTGATAACTTCTCTATCCACCCCTCAGTCTGCATATATTCACCATTACCAATCAGCACTTTGAAGATAGGTTCTGTTTCTATAACAAGTTTTAAACACTAAGCAAGTCTAGGTTGTAGAAAATTTTCAGAACTGCCTCCATCTAACAATATTGAGATTGGAATTTGTCCAATACGACCAGAAAAACGTATTGTGCCCACACTGTTACCACCTCTCATTGCATTAAGGGATAAGTGATGCTCTTCATTCCCACTTTCCTGTGTTTCTGGTTTAGACTGCTGTGTTTCCTCTATTACAGTTTCCTCCTCCTCTTCAGTTAGCCTTAACATCATGAATTTATGTTTGTTAGGACACTTATGTGTGTATGAGAATTTCTCGTCACAGAAATAACATAAGCCTTTGTCTCTTCGTAACTGAATTTCTGCTGCAGACATATCTTTAATAGCCATATTCCTAGCATTCTGACTCAATGGTTTTGTGTTTGGTGTAGGCAATAGTGGTGGCAATGATGCCCTGTTCCCAGTGCCAGTGTTATCCGATTTGCTTGTTGCTATAGTATTTCTCTGGTTGTATCCAGACACACCAGTTCTAAATGCACCATTCAACAACTGTTTATTCTTACTATTGCAACTGTATTTTTCTTCGAACAATTTTGCTAATGCTACAGCTCTAATCAAAGAATTTGGTTCTAGTGATTTGACATCACGTCTAATATCTTCTTGTAAACCACTAATAAAGCAATCCATCACAGCTTCAGTCGTTAAACCTTCTGATCTATTAGCTAGAGCAGTAAAAGCTAGGTAATATTCACTAACCGTACCTGTTTGAACCAGTTTGAAGAGGCTTGCGCGCGGGCAATCGAACGGTGAAGGACCAAAATCCTGCTCCAATGCCTTCGTAAATGAGTTCCAATCCTGAAATTGTTGATTGCGTTGCATCATCTGGAACCACGGAACAATGTCGTGATCTAAGTGAACTGAAGCAATCGTTATGCGTTCATTGTCCGGTGTCCGGTGGTAATCGAAGAACTGCTCTGCCTTGAATATCCAACCGATGACATTCTTTCCATCAAATCGCGGAAAGTCTAGTTTAATCGGTCTCACTTGAAATGATCCTCTATTTTGAATCGGTGTTGAGTTCATAACGCCATGGAAGGAACCTGTTGTAGTGGATGAACTCGGTGAGCGTTCCATCAATACCGCAATTGCGTCGCTCAATTTGTTCAATTTCGCGTCAAATCTCGCTTCACCTGCTTCAATTATTTGTTGCAATTTCTCTTGCAGAGCTTCGAATTTCACATTCGTTTCTTCTGCATTTCGTTTAACTTCTGCGCATAATTCCTTGAACCGAGTGTTTTCCGCCATAGCGTCGATGAAAGCACCAATGAAATAGTACCCAATGCTGATACGAAATTGTAATTGTATTCCACAATGAATTAACGATCAAGTACAATGACGATTACAGAAGTAGATAACAGAAATGAATTACAGTCCAAGGAAGTGAACTCTCGAAGAGAGATGAAGAAGAAGAGAGACTGAGAGAGAGGTAATAGAAGAGAGGGAAATTCAGTTATGACAATAGATAAGAGAAATTCTGTTATTCCTCTCCTATTTATACTTCCACGTGTAATCACTTAGCTTCACATTTGGCTTCCGTTCCCTCTTTCCTTTCCTTTGGCTTGTTTCTCCTTTTGCATTGTCAGCTGGTTGTATAACATCCACACTCTTCATATTTTGTCATTTTCACTAAAAAATTGTGTCAAACAGCAAAAAAGCAAAGAAAATGAAAGATTGAGATTTTAAAGAACCTATACCAAACATAAAACAAGCACACAGATCCAATATACCAGTAAAAGCAACATAAACCCCACCACTAACAACATCCAATATTATAAAAAACTTATTCACCAAAACCCTAATAAACAAACGATTTTTGGTAGAATTTTCCAGGAAACAAAAAATAATAGATTCAACTTACCTTTTGACAATATTCACGCAATCCAAGCTGCTTTCCTCCAAAGATCCAACGAATTTAAATCCCAACCCACACTTCTTTCTTTTCTTAGCGCTTCTTCGAACCCTAAATCTTTTCCCCTGCATTTTCATTCTCACGTATGCATTTACAAGTAAAGGGGGCGATGTGGCAATGAAATGAAACAATTAAGTCAAACATTTTCCATCGCATCTCAAAATAAAAAAATTGCCATCTAGGTGTATGCACGTATAGGAATGGTTAAGGCCTCGTAGGAGTGATTATAGCCTCGGATGAAATTTTGGAATAGAAACTAACGACTTTGGAATAGAGACTAACGATGCTTTAATTTTAAAAGTTAAGAGGAGATATGTGGGAAAAAACATAAAAAACAAAATCGAAATATGAAATTAGATAGAGGAACCTCATTACTTTTTATCAAACATAATCTATCTCTAAAGGAAGAAACCGGTCAATAAAATAAAATGTATTATCAATTCTAAACCAATTTAAAAAACTCTAAACAAATTTAAAAACAACCATAGACATTCAATGACGTGTTTGGATCATCTTCTTCCCTCTTTTTTCTCCATCACAAAATATAAGAGAGGAAGAAATGGATCCAAGTGCTTCAATGTATGGGTGATTCCGCTCAACATTAATTTAGTAGTAAATGTATGCTAAACATTCCTGTCCTCGCACGCAATGGAAACTCACATATTCCTAACTTTCTAGCTATGAAGCCCGGATACGTAATACGATACGTGATACGATACGACACGATACGTGGATACGGGAAAATTTTGAAAATCAAGATACAATACGGCAGGGATACTTCAATAAAAAATTAAATCAAAATTTAAAAATATAAAACATAACCAAAGATACTTCACTTTACTAATTGACAATTGCTCATAATATTCAATAAATCACATTTACAAAAAAGATACTTCCGATCAAAATAAGTAAGCATAGTTAAATGTATTTTCTCCACCCATTTTAAAACACATTCTTCCTCCTACGAACATGACACAAAAGATATACAGTCTACTACCCAAGTTAGAATATAGGAAAAAACATCGTAAGTCATATCCGAAAGAAGTTTAGGATCTATAGAATTGTCTACTATTCACTACTTAACACTAACTGTGTCATTCTTCTCTCCTCCATTTCCATCGTCAAAAAATAACATAGCTTCCAACTCTAGTTCATCAAGAGACATCTCAGGATACTCCCAGGATAAGTATCCCCAAAGTGTCCCTCAAGTATCCCGTAAGTATCTTGTCTTTTTTAATTTTAAAACAAATATAAATTCCAAGATACTCTCAATATACGTATCCGAAAGTATCCGACAAATATCAGTATACGGATCCATGATTGATTTTGGAGTATTGGCACTTCATAGCTTTCTAGTAAATTAATTCAGGTATAGATAGACCCAACTCAGTTTTTTGCAATTATAATAACATATTTTCATTATGATAATTTATGGTAGTTTAATGAACACCATTCTTGGGCATGGACTGGTAACGCACATGGCCTAGCTGGATTTCTTTCCCTTTACTAAGAAACCGACACCCCACAATAATGTAAACAATTCCCCCAATAAATACAAAGTAACGAAACGATTCATACGTTTCCACTGTGACTGTTCCCTTTCACTAAAAAGTCAAATTTGATTAGGAAGATTCTAAACTCGAGAAAAGATCAATGAGTGTGTTTTAAGGCAAGGACCCCACATGTGAAGATGGGTAATAAGTATCTCCAATTCCAAATTCCAAATAAAAGTGATATTTTACAGGTCTTAATTTTTTTTTCAAACTACAGTATTACTAGTACTCTATTTAATATATTATCTTATTCAAAATATTTCTTTAATTAATTCAGATTTTACTATTGAATAATTTTTTTACTATGGAACATTTCTAATGGTATTCCACCTAGCCTTATTTATAAACAAAAAAATTCATAATTTGTTGGCCTCAAGTATAAGCAAAATTCATCATATTCAACTATATTTAATATTTTTGTCAAATTTAATATCATTGTTCTAAATATACCCCTTATTAATTCTTAACATTTCTAAAGTTCCAAAGCAAAAAGGGCCATTTTATTAGGTATTTTTCCTAAAAGTTAGGCCCGATAGAGTAATTTAAAACAAGAAATTCATTTTTTATTACTTTAAGAAAATTAAATGATGTTAACTAACTTTTTAAGAATAATTGTGTTTTATTTCACTCCTTGTTTTCAAAGCTCAATACAAATTCTGATAAAAAAAACTCAATACAAAAAACTTTTATTTTGTGTCAATAATAATCTTAAATATTACATGCAAAATAAGTTTTTTTTTACAATTACAAGCAAAATAAGTTAATAGACAAAAATAATAAATATTTAAAGTATTTCCGTCAAAAATTTTTTTTTTTAAGTAATAGTATTTTTCTAGACCGGCCCGAGGGCCCAATCCATCTAGAGATTGGCCGAGCATGGCCCAATTAGCAAGGCAGATGATTAATGACCAAACTTGCATGATCAACGATGGCCTTCTGACACTATATATAGAGGTCCTCCCTCCGCTGACAGATACACTTTTGGACCCATACCGTTACTCTGCTCACACTCTTACTCCACTGGCTTGGGCGTCGGAGTGCCTTTGCAGGTACAACCCGGGCTGAGCTCTGCACTTGAGTAACAAATCAACAGAACGACCAGACCCCTCGACCGGCCCATTTACCCGATTTTGAGGTACAGTTCAGCATTTTTTTTGAAGGAAGGTACAGTTCAGTATTATAGTAAAAAGATATATAATTTCGTTTTTTCTGGTGAAAACATAATTTCATTAATAAATACTACTTTAGTCTCTTTTCTAAATAAAATATGGTCGTAAAAATTGATGTCTTTGAACCAAACGCATCCTTCCGTGTTGATCAATTTTTTTTGGGTGGTAAACCAATGTATCCTCCACAGTGATTATGGAGACTAATCTTTTGAGGTATCGGAGATCTATTTAAGTAGTTGACCTCTCCCAATAAATATTTTTCCATACGCACCGGCCGGAGATCGAATCCAAGACCAAATGATTAAATAACCCAAGTATTTATCACTTGTGTCACATCATATTAGTAATCAATTTTTGCTTATAAAACATATCAGAGTGAGTATTTAATATCCTTAATGATGTGTTGGTTTTTTTTACAAAATGAAGAATGTGTCGATCCTTTGAGATGTCATATTACCATTGTCATTGATGAAATAAGTAACATTAGAATTGGAAAGAAACACTTAACTCCCCTTATCTAAAAATTTATTTTATTTTATTTATTTCTCTCATAGAATTGGAAAGAAACACAACTCCCTTATCTAAAAATTTCTTTTATTTTATTTATTTCTCTCATCTTATTTTCTAAGATAGTTAAAGTCATTAAAGTCATGGTGTCTTCAAATCACTAAAAACAAATCCTACCCATAATCCCAATGTTTTTTTTTTCAAACACAGACTTGCATTTTTTTTTCGTAGAGAGAGAGTCAATGCTTTGCTTGTCTCATAAATCACTTCCAAGAGAGACTTCTATTTAACCACACAGTGACTCATTTGTACTTTTTCTCATATGCGATTGACTTCTGAGTTGTTGTTTTTTTTGGCACCTTGTGGTTTGTTTTAGTTTGGTTTTTTAGGTAATGAGTTGGTTAGGGATTTGATTGATTTTAAAATTTGTTTTGTTTTGTGAAGAGAACTTGGTTGTTGACCTAAACTCAGTTAATGATAAGGAATTTTTGTTTTTTAGGGTTCAATTTGTGGTGGTTTTAGCAAGTAATAGTGGAATTGTTCTGATTTTAGGGTTTTCAAGTTGTGGTGTTGTTGAATTGAATCTGCTTGTGGATTCGCCTCTTCTGTTTAAGTTTGTTGCTGGGAATTTGGTAAAGGTTCTTTCTTTTGAGGAAGTGAATTGAAAGGAAGCTACATTGTGAAGCAATTGAAGACTTTGCTGAAATTTGAGGCTTTTTTGTGTAATTGATACGTTGGTGTTTTTCAGAAGGGTTTTGTTTATAGGGTTTCTAGTGGCCTGAGATCTGTTGTTGACTTGGTTTTGTTTTTGAGTTTGTTGTTCTGTTGTTATTGGGATTTGAGGAAATGGCTTGCGTGAAATTGGGTTCTAAAACTGATGCATTCCAGCGTCAAGGGCAGGCCTGGTATCTACTCCTATCCTTTTTTGTGCTCTTTGAAATGCATTTTTTTTGTTATTGTTTTCTCTCTTCAAATGTGATGTTTGTTAAAATGTTTGTCTTGTGAAGTCTAGGATTTGCAAGAACACTTTTGTCTACTTTTAAGCTGTTGTGGTATACTGAATGCTTGTTTGCCTGGCTTCTTTCGGTGTTTATTAGTTGTTCAGAATATTGAAATCTTGTTAGAAGTGCAGTGAATCGATATATGGTGTGACTAAATGATTCTGTAAAGGTCTTATTCGTCTTGCTTGGTAGATCCTTTTATGTCAAATTCGTGATTGGTGTACTTGAGGACTACAGAAGTGCTTAATGAGTTCTTTCCTTTTTTATTTGATTTGATATGTTGAACATTATATGTGCTTGGCAAAAGTCTGTAATTTGTTCTCCCTTAGCTCCTTTCTGAAAGAAACAGACTTGTGGTTGTAAGGAAATAATCTAAGATCGTTACTTTTCTTTTCATTTTGTTAAGCTACTTATTGTCCCTGTGGTGTGAATTGATATGCATATGACTGTGTATACCACCTCTAACAAGGAGTAGAGGGAACCTTTTGCGGGATAATGAACTTGCTATGTGTTCCTTAATAGTTAATACTATGTGTTCCTTAATAGTAGTTTACAAGATGGTGAAGGATGACAATTACATTTTCCTTTCCTATTTTTGGTTCTTAACTCCATTTTAAATGAGACTGTTTTGAGTACAACCTGATTGAAATGCATTGTCTGTTGAAATTTTTATTGAAATTTTGTCATTTTCTAAAATGTGTGATATTTTCATTGCTGTCATGACCATAGGTTCTGCACGACCGGGCTCCCTAGTGATATAGTTGTTGAAGTTGATGAGATGTCCTTCCATCTTCATAAGGTATGTGATACTTTTGTTTATAATTGTTTTTATCACATCTAGTTGATATCGTATGAGTTTACTTGAATTTCTAGCTCTTTTTAATTAAAGTTTGGCTAACTTCAAATTTGTCAAAGTCTACATGACGACAGACATTACAGAGATTATGGTAGTACATTAGCAATGTATTATTTCTTCCATGTTATGAAATATGCTGTCGACTTGTGATTGGTTCCAATACTCAATGGTCAATGTTGTGACTGTTGCAATGTAATGGTAGTTGTCAATGTTACTGCACTTAACAATACTTAATGTTGCACTATTATTATATTATTGTCTTTGGGCATTTTGTAAATGTAATGTGGTGAGGGGAAGTATTTAGTTCTGGTTTTGGAAAACTATGCCAATTCGTAGTTTCATTTATTCATATATCACTTAGCACGTGTTTGGTTTTCCATTTTTTGACACAAATTAGCTTTTTATCTAAAGAATTTGCCCTCAATATTTTGAATGTAAGCTTTTGTAAACATAAAAATAGGCTAACCCAAATACACACTTAATGCAGTTCCCTTTGCTCTCTAGAAGTGGGGTTTTGGAGAGATTGATTGCCAAAGCTTCTGAATCAGAGGAAGAATGTGCCATACACCTTGATGACATTCCTGGTGGGGCCAAAACATTTGAACTTGTGGCAAAATTCTGTTATGGTGTGAAACTTGAACTTACGGCATCAAATGTTGTGTACCTATGGTGTGCTGCTGAGCATCTCGAAATGACTGAGGAATATAGTGAAGGTAATCTTATTTCCCAAGCTGAAACCTTTTTCAATCAAGTGGTCCTCCGAAGTTGGAAAGACTCCCTCAGGGCACTTCAAACCTGTGATGATGTTCTGCCCAAAGCTGAAGAGCTCCACATTGTGAAAAGGTGCATTGAATCACTTGCAGCAAAGGCATCTACTGACCCAAATTTATTTGGGTGGCCAGTACTGGAGCGTGGTGGTCCCTTGCAAAGCCCCGGTGGAAGTGTTTTGTGGAATGGAATAAGTACTGGGGCAAGACCAAAGAATACAAGTTCAGATTGGTGGTATGAGGATGTAGCAATTTTGAGTTTACCTATTTATAAAAGGTTGATAGCTGTCATGGAATCTCGGGGCATTAGGCAGGAACTTATTGCTGGTTCTCTTGCTTTCTATGCTAAAGTATACCTGCCTGGGTTAAATCGACGTCAGGTTTCTGGTGAGTCCAGTAGCCGGCTGACCCCAATGGCTCCACCATCCGAAGAAGATCAGAAGATTCTGCTTGAAGAGATTGATGAGCTACTCCCAATGCAGAAGGGCATGGTCCAAACAAAGTTCTTGTTTGGTCTACTTCGAACAGCAATGATTCTACGAGTGGGCCCCTCTTGTATATCAAACTTGGAGAAACGGATTGGGGTGCAGCTTGATCAGGCTACTTTGGAAGACCTCTTGATGCCGAATTTCTCATATTCAATGGAAACACTCTACAATGTTGATTGTGTGCAAAGAATTCTTGACCATTTCCTTGCCATGGACCAGATTGCTGCTGCTGCCTCTCCATGCTCAATTGACGATGGCCATTTGATTGGATCACCTTCACTGACACCCATCACCATGGTTGCAAAGCTTATTGACGGTTACCTTGCAGAGGTTGCCCCAGATGTTAACTTAAAACTTCCAAAGTTTCAAGCCCTTGCTGCTGCTGTTCCAGAGTTTGCCAGGCCTTTGGATGATGGTTTATATCGTGCCATAGATATTTTTTTGAAGGTACGTACCTAGATCAACATAGTTTTTATCATGCTATAGTTAGTGTTTGATATGTTTTGGGTTTGGTATATACTACTAAAGTGGATTTAGTTTATGTTAGTCAATTCTACATGTGAGTTCCTTTTTTATACAGTACTTATTTGCCATGTTTAATTACCGTCCTTGATTTGAGTAAGCATATTTTACTAAAAAGATATTTGACTAAAACCTCCATAGCAATGATACTTCCAGTTGAAAACGTGCCTGGTGTCTGAAACGTGTCGTGTTGGACACTCACACTAGCACCGACACTTCAATTACTTGTATGTTTCAAATTAAAATTGGTATCTGCGTGTCCGTGTCGTGTCTGGTGTTTGTGTGGTTGCTTCATAGCTAACAGCCGGATATACATGTCACTTTGTATACAGTTTTTAAATTATATTCTGTTTCTTTCCTTATGCATTGTTTAGCACTTGGTAGCCTGCTTTTCTAGTAGTCAGTTAGAGGGCTTAAGAACATGTTTGGGCAATTGTGAATTTCTAACTACTATGGACTGATTCACTGTTGCTGTCACATAAAAATGCAGTCTCACCCATGGTTGGTGGAGTCAGAGAGAGAGCAACTATGTAGACTGATGGACTGCCAGAAGCTTTCATTAGAAGCATGCACCCATGCCGCACAAAACGAGAGACTACCCATTAGAATCATAGTTCAAGTTCTATTTTTTGAGCAGCTCCAGCTCCGGACTTCAATCGCAGGTTGCTTTCTAGTTTCAGATAATCTCGATGGATCAAGACAGTTAAGAAGTGGTTTTGCTGGATCCAACGAGGGTGGTTGGGCGTCAGCGGTGAAGGAAAATCAGGTATTGAAAGTCGGAATGGATAACATGAGGATGAGGGTATCTGAGCTTGAGAAAGAGTGCTCAAACATGAGACAAGAGATCGAGAAATTGGGTCGGCCAAAAGGGTCTAGCGCTTGGGGAGTTGTGTCTAAGAAGCTTGGGTTTAAATTAAAGTCTCAGATGTGCAGTGCTCAAGAAGGATCAGTTAGCAAGCAGAACAATGGAAATAGTAAGGTTGAGAAGTTGAAGGACAGACAAATAGTAAAACACAAGAGAAGTTCTTCTATTAGTGACAAAGGATCAGTCTCTTCAATTGTCCTTTAGTGTCTTAATGTTCATTATTTTTACTTCTCTATATAATATAATGTTACCGTGTCATTTAAACAGCTACTTTGGCTCTCCATCTCAAGCGAATGTAACAGAGATGGAAACCAAGGACACTGTTTAGAGTGTAATTGTAAACTGTAGTTTTAGCTTTTTTCCCCTCTCCTTGCCCACTTCCTATGCATATAAAATGTTTATGCACATTATGCTTCCTACTCTATAATATTCGTTTGTTTGAATTTTGGAAAGGGTGTGCTTAAAGTTTTAACTCTTTAGGACTGTGAGATTATTAGTATATAGCTATTTGCATTTTGGGTACTCTCTCTCTCTCTCGCTCTCTCTCTCTCTCACACACACACTATTTGTTATTTACTTTTAAATTTTCGCAACTGCCTTAAAATTTTGAACATACTTTTGAAATTCATTCAGAGAACCAGTTAAAAAAATCTTGGAGTCTAAGAGCATCACATGATCATAAAAGTGTTACTTGGTGGTTTGCATTTTGGGTTACTATTTGCAACCCTGCTCTTTCTAATGCATCCCTTCCCCATTTTCCTTTTTCTTTTCTTCCAAATGATTGGGAGACCCATCTAAGACTGAGAATCATGAAGACCCCACTAAATTTATATTAAAACAAAAGAGACCCCACTAAGTGGGCCCATGTCAAGGTCAATGGCTTAAAAAGCTAAAAGAGCCTTAGATAAAGAAGTTTTTGACAAAGATAAAGAAGTTTCAAACATGCTTAACATGAAACCCAGCCTTAAAAAGGAAAGTTAACCTAGTACTTTTCATGCATGCATATGAAACTTCAACATCAAGAGGGAGTAAATGATGTCCAACTTAACAAGAGAATGTCCAAATTAATATTTTTGTTGAAGATTGTATTTTCATTGTTGATGACCTCTGTCTTTTTTATTAGGCTTAAATATGTTTTAGGTCCCTACAAATATAGCATGTTTTGATTTTAGTCCCTGCAAAAAAAATTGTTTTAAAATAGTCCCTGCAAAAACAACTTTTTTTAAAAAAGTCCATCTGTTAGTCAAACGTTACAAAAAAATGAGTTGACTAACAAAATTATGATGTGTAATTTTTTTTTATTTTTCGTTTTTTTAAATATGATTTGGCTTGTCATGTCATTAGTTTTTATTTTAACTAATTTTAAATTGCTGATTAGATTCCAAATCAAAGGGTTTTTTTCCACACCATCCCAACCCTTCTTCTTCCCTATTTCCAAAACCCATTACCCCTCTTCACCACCGAACCCAAAAAACCCTTCCCTTTCTTCCCCACTCCTCTCCTCTTCATCTTCTATGCTCATCTTCAAAACTGGAAATTTGAAGATGAAGATAGTAATGAACCCCAATTTTAATTAAAATTTAAAATAAAGATAAATAAAAAATAATGATGTGGCAGATCCAGTCAGCAAAAAAAATATTAGAAAAGAAAAAAATGACAACTCAGAAATCTGTTAGCCACGTATCCAAATTTTGTAACGTTTGACTAACAGAATGACTTTTTTAAAAACAGATGTTTTTGCGGAGACTATTTGAAAACAAAAAATTTTGCAGGGACTAAAATCAAAACACGCTATATTTGCGGTGACATAAAACATATTTAAGTCTTTTTATTATAACAAATATTAGGGTGCAAAGATATCACTATTATGTACATCACAACTATACTGACACTAGTGAACACCATTAATCGGCAGCACATCAATGAATCAATTAGAATACATTATTGAAATCTATAATTAGGAAGGTCTACTTATTGTGGTATAAATCTTTATTACTTATGCTAGGAATGATATCCCACCAATGAAGATCATGGAAAGATTAACCTAGAGAGGCAATCTTGTCTGCCCAATGATTGCCTTCTCAATAAATGTGTTTCTTTGGAGCATATACATTTATGGTTTGTTTGGTATCATGGAAAAGTAGTGAAAAAGAAAGGAAAGGAAAGAAAACACATTTTCCAACAATTTTTCTTTTGTTTGGTGGAGGTGAAAAAGTTGGGAGGAAGGAAAAAAATCACATGGGACCCACAAAAATGCTCTCTCCAAATTGTGAAGAAAATGTGAATAAGACAATTTTTTTTATCTTTTTCCAATTTTACCCAAAACTTTTATAGTTTATTTCTATTTCTAAAGGTATATATGTAATCTTAAATTTTATTACTTTCTTTTCTTTTCACTTTCCATTTAACCAAACAAGTTTAGGGACCTATTCGTTACAAAAAGGGGCAACAGTGCAACATTTTTAAAACATAAGGGACCTATTCGTTACCAAAGAACTTAAAGAACCTATTTATTACCTAAAAATAAGTTAAGAGACTCTAGGAGATGTTTTGCCTTTGATTTTTAAGACTTTCGATCCATTTTTTTTAGAAAAATAATGATTTAGCTTGAACGATGTTTCTAAAAGTTGAAGCTTTAAGTTTCAAGAAAGGGATTTGATAAAAGATCTGACGCGTAACTAAAAGGGGTAGAAGTATCTAAGTGGTAAAACTACTCTGTTCCCACCTCTTGAACAAGTATTCAAGAGAAATAAAATTTTAGAGTTTTGTGTACTCATAAATGGTGTTGGAATAAAAATATATTTCTATATTTTGATGATACAAACTAAGTAAGATTTAAGTTTTCTAAATTAGTGTGATTTAACATGCTTGTTAAGTGAATAGAACGGGTTTCCTATATAGCAAAATATTGCTCCACCTTGGACTAAAGAGTGTATAAAAATACAAGGGTAGAAAAGCCTTGAGAGGTTACAATATGAGAAGCTTGATCAAGTCAACAAAAGATTTGACCAAGTTAACAGAATGTTGACCAAAAGTCAACAGAAGGTTTGACCAGAAGTCAAACAAAGGTTGACCTCAACAAGATCCTAAATAAGGAAGATCATCTTTTGAGAAAGTAAGACGAATAAAGATTGAGAAGGTTAATGCAAACAACAACCAACTCAAGACAAACACATTAATCTCTTCTCATAAGAACATCAGCGAATTAAATGAAGTATCTAAGAAATAAATGTGTTGGAATGTTTCAAATATCAAAAGAGGGAATCATTGATTATTCCTAGGATGCACAAAAGGTGTTTGTTCTAAACCATGAAGCTTGAGAAGGTTCGTGCAAGCTAGAACAGCCTAGCCAATAGTACAATGTCAAGTCATAGCATGTCAACATGTACAAAGAAGAGTACAATGTCAGCTTGAGAAGGTTTAGATGGTCAGATAAAGCACAAAGCGCGGTTTGAGAAGCTTCGAAAGCTACCAACTCTTGTACCTTCCATCATGTCACTCCTATGGACCGTTGGGCTCTTTCAAACGGATCTCTTCAACCTTCTAATAGCTATATCCAATCTCCAAGGCTATTTAAAGGCTTCATTTAAAAGTTACAAAGTATGAGAGTTGATTGGAACCTACACAAGTTCAAGCTTCTCAAAGCAATCAACCTTCCCATCCCTCACTCAAAGCTTCTATAGTTTCATTTTTGGGATATCTTTTTTGAGTGTGTGCTAGCTTGATATACATTGTATTTATCTTTATTCAAGCTCTTAAAAATCTCAAAGCCCAAACCCCTTATTGTAAACACTATCTTGTAAACATCTCATCAAGCTACCTAGAGAGAGGTGAGTGTTGGTTGTGACACTACTTGATTAAGGTGACTCTTAGGAAACTAGAAGAGGGTTTCTAAGAGGTGGAAAACAGCTAGGTGTAGCTATGTAAGAGTACACTAGGCTTTTGTGTGTGATCAAAAGCTAGTGTTGTGAAAGTCTTTTGTGTTTGATCAAAAGCAAATGTAATAGCTATTTGGAAAATAGTGGAAATACTCATAAGAAAGTGGGGAGAGGACATAGCCAAGTAACCTCTATAACTCTACTATGTTATTTACCTGCCTTCCTTACTATTTGCTCACTTGTTATAAACTACTTGTTGTTTTTCAAACCAAGAGAAGGTTAGTTTACTAGACCTTCTCAAGACAATTTTAACTAAGTATTAATTATTTCTGACCTAAAAACAAGTTAAAACTATCATATCTCTTATTAGTGCTTATTTTTATTTGTCCTTCAACATTAGTGAAGTTTGGATTCTGTGTGAGTCATTATTATTACTAACATTCTCATATCCAAGTTCATCTTGAGAAACATTTTGTTAAGAAGGTTTCAGGTATTAAATTTTAAAAAGGCACATAATTCAACCTCCCATTCTTGTGTAACTTGGTCACTTCAAATAGATGTAGGCCGAAACCTAGACGGGGGTTTAGGGGAAAATATATTCATTTTAACTTATTCGGTCTTACGTTGAAGGATACTTTGTAATTGGTGGATACTTCACTCGGGTCAGTGCGTTCTGTTGATTTGTAGGAAAGCGTACGAGGTAAGGACATCTAAATTATTGTTTTGTTATATTGTGTTCTAAAATATGTAATGTTGGAGTGTAATTTTGATTAATATTGTTGATGTTATTGATTGTTGTAAGTCTCAATGATTGGATTGTTTTGTTGAATTTTTGTTGTTGTGTGATATGCTTAATATTACCTTATATTGATTGAGTTAATATTATATGTGCGTTGATTGTTGAGATATAATTGATATAAATAATGTTGAATTGATTAGACTATATGTATGCGACTTCTTGGTGTTATGCATGATGCGATGCATGGTGAGTGGAGTAAGAGAGCAAGTATAGGAATTAAAAGAGATCTAAGTTTGAAAAAAATATTTTGAAAGTAAGGGTAGTTATTAGTGTTAACAGTAAATAATGTGAGGTTTTGAAAATGAAAACCAAGTTTGAGATTTTAAAGAACATTTAAGTTATGAAGGAAAGATGCGATTTTCTAAAAAGATTTGAGTAACTTTTGAAAAATAAAATTTTTCTAATAAGCTTCCGAAATCAAACTGATTTTATATCAGAGCATATGGAATTAGATTTTTGGGTAATAATTAGACCACTAAACAAAGTTTTTGAAGTTGAGAGTAGGGTTAACGCAAGGAACTGTGTAGTCAAGGCAATTTCTAAAATAGTGGGGTTTAGAAGGAAATTTGAATACTTCGGACACTCTCTAGGAGTGGCTTCGTTGTGCAAGAACAGTAGTATCCAGTGGGACTAATGTTGAGCCTTCGTTATTTTCCTCAAAAACTGGGCGGAGCAATCTCATTGTGTCAACACTATATAGTATCCGGTGGGACCAGCGTTGAACCTTCATTGATTTCTCGAACACTCGGTAGGAGTGATCTAGTTGTGATGACAAACTCATTGTGATGCATTTTCATACAAGCATCGATGTCAACTTAGGAATCTGTGTGAACCTATTGTCGAGCTATCGTACGATGAGCTCGTATCTATATGTGACAATATATCAAAAGTCCTCTTTAGGTTGGATTAAAAGGTACGGACGTTCCGATGAAAGTTTTGGGTGAATAATATACTGAGTATTGTTGTGGGGTAAAGAGTATGTGCAAGTATACACAATCGCAACAAGTAATAAAGAGAAAGTAAATATCGTTCCCACGAGGATTGTTGAGTTTATTTCTATATTTAAATTAGTAATTTAGCTAGTGAGTAACACAAATAGCAATAACAAGTTGTCAACAAGTATTGCGAATAACATAAATGTAAATAAGCAAGTAAAGATAGATGATAAGTAGAAATTCTGAATGAGAGTAGTTGGAATGCCTTTCACTATGTAAATTCATAAAAATAGTTTAATGTTCTGTTTGACGCTATAGCATTGAGCGCTGTAGCATATGATGTTGTGCCTTTCAGTCACTCACGCTAGGGTTTTGTTACAAGACTCCTATGTCTAGGTTCTAAATAAGTCCACCCCTGTATAATGGAGAACCCACAGCTTAAGCCCTATGAACTATTGCTCCCCTATGTCTATAGTTAAACAAAAGTGATTTAAATGTCTTTAAATCACCTTTCGTTCATATCAACCCTTGAGTTCGATTTATAGACCATGTCTGAACCTATAAATTGACTTATATTTAGCTGATCAATTCTAAAATAAGTATTGAAAGAAGTTTCAAGCAAGAGTTAAAATACTAACATCAAACATTACATTAAAACCATTAAAACATCATTACATAGTTACAAGCATCCAACTACAAGAGATTCATCTCATGATGAGCAACAAACACAAGAAATAAAGCTTAAAGGAGATACCTAAAGCCATAAAACCGAAATCACAAAGAGAAGAAAAATACTCCAAATGATGACAGCCCCTGTGGTGCTACAGCATCGCGTCACAAAATCGCCTGGTGCTACCGCATCGCTGACAACACTGCAGAATTTCGACTTTTATTATGAAAATGGAGCTTCAACGAAAATGGAGTTATTTCTAACTCTCTTCTCTTCAGACCAGCAACTCCATCATCAAGAAGAAGAAGGTTGAGGCTTCAATATAAAGGAAATATCACCTAAAAAGGTTGAAAAGCCATCCCACCAACTATTTTCATCCTCCATTACAAAATAGACAAGTGTTTAATAAAGCAAAAGGTGGGTGGCTGCTGCAGGAAAAGTTCTGCACAGTTTTGCACTGATTTAACACGCTGCAGAAACTGCTTTTTCGTTTTCTCTCTCATCAACTGCAGATCGTAACGCTATAGCGCTTGACGCTGCAACATACTAAACAAGCACGTTAAAAATAACAAGAGGGCACCAAAAGTGCCAATTTGTCACATAATCAGTTCCTAACCCTCTTTTACATTAAATAACATATATTTACTTAATTAAACAACAATATCACTTAAGAACTTGCATTAATTTAAGCAGTAAAAGCATAAATAACTCATAAATATGAGTTATCAAGTATCTGGTGGGACCAATTTACTTGGCAATCATAACTTGTAGCATTCAGTGGGATCAGTGGTATTGATTATACCCTTGTGCTGGTGGCATGACGATATTTCCGAATCATGTGTTTTGACATATAGACTACCCAATAAGGACTGGTGGTGCATTTTTTCGTGTTGATTTGTTGACTGTTATTTATATGTTTCTCCTACCTCGTTATATTTGGTGATACTATGACTCACATGCATATATATCCATCTCTACTTTTATTATACACTGGTTTTTAAGATGACCCTTATCTGTGGTTATCCAATATAATGGATGTTAACCCAACTATTGAAGGATTGTAGTTTAGTTTTTAAAAGACCAAGTAGTTGATGTTTGTGCCCTTCGGATATTATTAGACTTCGACGTCTTTTCATAATGGAGTACTGGTGGACTAATCAAGGTCCAACCCGAAAGTTGAGTATGAAATGCTTGATTAGCGTAGGGGGTTTCTTTGTTGTCGTTTCTTTGGGGAATCACCCAAGTGCATGGCTTTTTTGCGTAGCCCCTTGTGTCGATATCTTCCAATGGTATATCAATAGCGGCAGTCAATCCTAGATAAGACACACTTTTATTTCAAATGCATTTTTTCCTTGAATAGTAAACTTTCGGAAAACATGAATCACATTCGTGCGGTGAATATATATACATATATATATATATGTGTGTGTGTGTGTGTGTGTGTGTGTGTGTTATATTTTAATTTCAATTATTGTGTTACATTAAGTGACACATCATGTTTCAAAAATGCTGCAATACTTTGATTATGTTAAAAATAGTTTTAAAAGAAAATATTAAACTCATATTTTTAGATCTAAAAGAAAGAAGAGTATTTTTACTTAAATAAATCGTACCACAGTAAGAGTTAGACTCACTTAGTAGCACTCCAAAAATTGGGGTGTTACGTTGTGGTATCAGAGTAGTTTGACCTAACTGGGCTGTGAGGTTGGGTATCAAGGAGTTTAAGCAAGCTATATACCAAATGCATTCTGACAAAGCATCAGCTCTGGATAGTTTGAATCCTGCTTTTTTTTTAACGCTTTTGGTATTTGTGTTGTTTAGAGCTTTTCAATACTGAAAATATTTGGCTTGAATTAGGTGAGTTCCCTAAGTATCTTACAAATTTGTTTTGATCCTGAAAGTTGAAAATCCAACTTGTATGAAGGACCTAAGGCCCATTTCGTTGTGCAATGTTATTTAATATGTATAGCATACGAGTTTTGCTGATATCTGTGATATTTGAGAACGATTTTATTTTACTTAAATGACTTACTTTAGTTCATACCATATATAAATATAGGTCGTACGAATAAAATTTCTCTTGATAAGTCGTATTGCCATCAGATTGATTTTGATAGTATTAAACTATCTAAAGAACAAAATGGTATATTTTACAAGAGACCATTTACCTTACCCCTTTATGCTAGCAATTTAGCTTGGTCTAAAATATTTTGATGGATTATTTGTTTTTGATAATGGACAGGTCAAGTGCGTACACTAATTGAACTGTCCAGTCACAATAGTATATTTGAAAGGAATAGGATTCAACCGACTGAACAATTAAACTGCGTAGTACCTCAAGTTGCACGTATGGAAGTTTGTAGTGAAGAATTACACTTGATCCTGGAAACATGACTTCACTCTTAGGTAAACTACACGCACAATAATACTTTTTTTTTCCATTAATCAATGGACACTAATTTGGTAAAATCAACTTTTAAAATATTTAGGGAATAATCAGCATTAACCAAACACTGAAGCAACCATCCATTAATCAAGTATTAATTCAAGTATGTCAACAAAGGGCATGATCGTGTTACAGCCACTTTCTATAACATTCAAACAGGTACAACACAGAATTCTCAAAGGCTTGATGAAATCAAGATGTACTATGACTGTAGATATTTGTCACCGTGTGAGGCATCTTGGAGAATTTTTGCTTTTGACATTAATGATAGAGATGTCGCTGTGGAGCGATTGTCATTCCATTTGCGGGATGAACACTTGGTTTTCTTCAATGGTGATGATGAAATTGAAAGAGTCCTACTAAGGCCATACGTTGAAAATACCAAATTCTTGGCTTGGATGGAAGCAAACAAGCAATATCCGGAAGCAATGTTGGACAAAAAGCGTTTATTCCAAGGTTATCTTTGATTCCTTCTGATCATCGAATACCATTTAAATTTCAAAGAAAACAATTTCTATTGTTGTTTCATTTGCGATGACAATAAATAAGAGTCAGGGACAGTCACTTCAACATGTCGGGATCTACCTTCCCCAACCTGTATATTTTCTCATGGACGACTATGTGTAGCATTGTCTATAGTTACTTCACGGAGTGGTTTGAAACTACTTATCCTTGATGATGAAGGTCAGACGTCCAATACTACTTCAAATGTCGTTTATAAGGAAGTATTTCAAACATTGGTAGGTAAATTTTAACTTCAGAATTAGCCAATTATTTTATGAGTTGATGTCTGGACTATGATGTCTTTTTAATTTGCTATAGGATATTATTCTAATTTCTAACAACATCAATAATAATGCGAATTTTTTCGTTATGCCTCATTATAATATTGTTAATAGTAAATTGCAGAATATTGAGGAGCTACTGTGATATTGTCAACTTCAAGTTTTGAGCTTTGTAGGGGTCAAATATGAGTGCTTTATGCAAGTATCTCAACTAATGGTCGCCTCCATTGTCATGCAATTTTGTGTTGTCCTTCATGATTCTACATTGTAAAAGTCAATATCGTTTCCTTTTAAGTATGCTTCTTTGTTTTTGGTGGATATGATATATATCTCATTGGTATATCAATGTAGGGAATCGAACTCGCATGTATGAGAAACAGACAAATTTCTTAACTAGCGGAGCTCAAGAACCATTTGACGAAATTAATGGTCATGCTAATATATATAAGCTAATTTCAAGTAAAAAATGGGTACATATATCAATTTTTTAAAATTCTAGGATGGGCCGTGACCCTCCCCCGCCCTAACTAAGATCCGCCCCTGTGTCTTTACCTTTTAATTTCAACCATATGTTTCAAACTATCTATGCCATTACTTCAATTTATGCATCGTTCAAAATGAGTGCAACAACTTTATTTTTATATACATCCACATTGTTCATCAAAAAATAAGTCATTTATTTGCAATGTGAGTCATTACGGCACGCTATATAATGTCTCATCAATTGGACTCTTTTCTAACTAATTTATGACTCATAAGTAAAATAGATAATATAAATATTTTATCTATAGGAGTCATGCACATCACATGCAATATTGCCCGTGCAGCGCACGGGTAATGGTCTAGTTGCAAAGAGAACAAAATCTTTGTTTCCTAAATGTATTTCCACTGAGCAGTTAGCTTGTGTTGCAAATAGATCTATTCTGGATAATGTATTGATGGCGATTGAAATTTGCATCATGTGAAATGTAAGACAAGTGATAAGGCGGGGGAAGTAACACTTAAAATTGATATTAGTAAGGTGTGTGATCGGGTGAATTGGGGGCATCTCAAAGGTATGATGATTCACATGGGTTTTGATGATAAGTGGGTGAGGTGAATGTCTATGTGTCTAGAGACAATTAGCTAATCCGGCTGGCTTAACGGGGAAAAAAATATTCTCTCACATTAGGCAGAGGCTTGAGACAAGGGGATCCATTGTCCCCCTATATCCTTATTATTTGTGTAGATGGACTTACTACACTTCTTAAGAAAGTAGAGGCTAGTGGAGACATACTTGGAATAAGAGTGTGTAGAGATGCTCCTTCCCTCACATACTTACTTTTTGCTGATGATTGTTTTTTATTTTTGTAGGGCTTCTGAAAATGAATGCAGGCAACTGAAGGAGATCCTCACTATTTACGAGAATGCATCCGGTCAGGCAATCAACATGCAAAAATCAGAAAATTTTTACAACAGGAACACCTGTCATGAGATGAAGGCTCAGATAATAGATATTTTGGGTGTGACTGAATGTATTGGCACGAGCAAATATTTGGGTCTACCCTCAATGATAGGAAGAAAGAAGAAGCAAATGTTTGGTTTCCTTCAAAACCGTATTTGGAAACGCATTCAGAGTTGATCAGGTAAACATTTATCTAAGGCATGTAGGGAAATTTCATCAAAATTAGTGGCACAAGCAATTCCGATGTACTGCATGAGCACCTTCATGCTTCCCTCCACTATCAGGGAGGAGCTTGAACGGATGTTGGACTCTTTTTGGTGGGGCTCAAGTAGAACATATCACGAAGGTACCAAATGGCTGAATTGGGAGAAACTTACAATGAGGAAGGAGTATGGTGGGATGAGTTTTCGTCATTTCTATGGCCTCAATTTCGAAATGCTAAGGAAGCAGGCTTGGAATATTTTTACCATTAGAGATACTATAGTGCACCGTGTCTTCAAAGCTAAATACTTTTCGAAAGGAGATTTTATGGGGCTCGCTTGGACCATAATCTCAACTATGTTTGGCGTAATATCCACACTTCATAGGAGGTGGTAAATTTGGGGTATAGATGGCGTATTGGTAATGGGAGTAACATTAGGGTTTGGAAGGACCATTAGGTTAATGGTGCACTAGATGCTAGAGTCAACTCCCCAATTGTTGCAGGTTTGCAAAATATATTATTAGGAATGATAAGGGTGAATTCTTCAAAGCCAAAACAATGACTTTTACCGGGATACCGCTTTCTCAAGAAGCGGAAGCTATGAGACTGAAATGTGCTCTAAATTGGTGAAGAGAATTGAGACTTCATGTTGTAACCATTAAACTGGATTGCTTACATGTGGTAAATGGAGTGAACGGAACTAGCAACCTCAACACAAAATTAGGAGCTATTATTTCTTATTGTAAAACTTTTATGTCCAATTATCAAAACTATATTATTAGTTATATTAGGAGACAAGCAAACCCCGTTGCTCAAACTCTTGCAAGGACATTGATGAGTATGCTAGTTACCATGTTTTTGATTTCAGTCCAACTTATATTGAAAATATTAGGCAAAATATCTCTCCAGGTCCCTTAACTTATTTATTTGTAACGATTAGGTCCCTTATCTTTTTTTTATAACGCACAAGTCCCTTAACTTTTAAAAACGTAACGCATAAGTCCCTTTTAACATTTTTTTTGTTAACACCGTTAAAAAAAGCTTAAGTGGCTGATAGAGCTGTCGTTGATGTTAATGTGGCTAAACGGTGATGACGTGGCATATCCACCTAAGATTTTAATTAAAAATTAATTTTTTATTCAAAACTAAAAAACCCAAATACCTCTCTATTACTATTCATCATCTTCATCCTCTTCTCTCTTACTTTGTTTTTAACGAAGAAATCCTGCTCTTTTGAAACGAAGGGGAAACACAGGTCTTCCAGCAACAACAGGCATGGAATCGCAGAAACGCAGAAAAGGGGAACACAGGCATGGAGACGCATTGAGAACTGTTCTGATTTGGGGGTTAGGGTTCCGATTTGGGGATTTGGGTGTCGATTTGGGGGTTTGGGTTCCAATATGGGTTTCGAAAATTATCACTCAGATCTTGTTGTTGTGGTTTTGATGATGATTCAAATCTTATGTTGAAGAGATAGTTACACCGCAGTCACCGCCCGTGGAAAAATAGAAACTAATGTCGACGGCGCCGAAGCAACCCGAAAAGGAGCAATCCAAAGCGGAGGCAACAGATCTTCCTACTGTTAAACCTCTGAACCTTGAACCAGTTAAATGGCTGGTCCTGTTTTAACAACTTTGCATTTTTCCAAATATACTCAAAATAAAAGATCATTCATAAAATATATTTACAATTATAATCATTTTGGTGGAACTAGATTGACCAAATGAGCTACAAATGAGCGAATTTATCTTGTTGTTGAATAATGTTTCTTCGTTAAAAACGAAGTACTCTTTGAAGAGAGAAGATGAAGAGGATGAAGATGATGAATAGTAATAGAGGGGTATTTTTGGTTTTTTAGTTTTGAATAAAAAACTAATTTTTAATTAATATCTTAGGTGGATATGCCACGTCATCACCGTTTAGCCACATTAACATCCATGTCCGCTCTATCAGCCACTTAAGCTTTTTTTAATGGTGTTAACAAAAAAAAACGTTAAAAGAGACTTATGCATTAAGTTTTTAAAAGTTAAGGGAGTTGTGCGTTATAAAAAAAAAATAAGGGACCTAATCGTTACAAATAAATAAGTTAAGGGACCTGGGGAGGTTTTTTTTTTTAGATAAGCAATACTTCATTGAAAAAAGCACTAGGGGTGCTCAAACCCAAACAACAAAAGTTACATATTGTTTAGGCAATGAAGTGAATCAAGCCACCAAGCAGAAATATCAAAATTTAAATTACAATGAGATCTATAGACCAACCAATTCCAAGTTAACTGCTTGATGCGTGACATGATAGATTCAATGTTGGGATCCTCGTTCTTGAAGATAAGAGTATTCCTAGCCAACCAAATACTCCAACAGGTAGTCAACCAAATTAAGTGCTTTGTTTTCTTGGTCTTTTTACCTTTGGATAGCTTCCCCCACCAAAGACAATGTTCGAGCAAACTGTTGGATCCCACATGGTCGATCCTACACCAAACACACACCCGCGACCAAATATCCGATGCAAAGGTGCAGCTCAAAAACAGGTGAAACTGCGATTCAACTTCATTCCAACACAATGGACAGAGAGCGTCATCGTCAGGTGCGATAACTAGTCGGTGTCGCAAATTTCCGCGAGTTGGAAGAGCATCCCTAAGTAAGCGCCATCCAAAAACAATAACCTTGGAGGGAGCGACACATCTCCATAACTTCTCCAACATCTTATGTAATTCATTTTGATCACCCATTACCTCCCGAAGCATCTCTTTGTAACGAGAACAGACGGTAAATTTTTTCGAAGTCTCAACCTTCCATATCAAAGTATCCTCAATCCCTTGAGCAAGAGTCACTGGGGCCAAGATTTGTTGAAGATATGCAGCCTCCAAATGATTAACACGCGATTGAGATACTAGCCAAGATTCATTCCACCGCCAAACTCCATCCCTCCACCCTCCAAAGTCCTGCACCACCACACGGTTTGATTCACGACCCGTCCACAGAGAAGGAAAAAGCCGAGAAAAAGAAGAAGTTCCCAGCCAAACACATTCCAAAAATCCACCGAAGCGCCATTCCCCATCCTACGAGAAACCTGCTGGCCGAAAGAAGATAGAGGAGAAAATGCGAGATCAAGCATCATCAAATCGCTCCACCAAATAGACCCAACAACACCTCTTCTTAATACACCCTCCGACCGTTGTATAAAGGCATCCTTGAAGCTTCCATATCTATGAAATAATAAGCCTTTCCAATGAGCGAAATCATCAACAAATGCCTGCCACTTCCACTTACTTAAAAGAGCCACATTAAATAAATCTAAATTTTTGATACCGAGGCCTCCGTCATTCTTCGGTTTGCAAATTTTGTCCCAAGCAACCCAATACATACCCCTATCTCCATCATTGATTTGCCACAGAAAATCCCTTTGTATTTTAATCATTGCTTTAATAACCGACTTCGGTGCTTTATAGAAAGAAAAGAAATACAAAAGGATACTATTTAACACCAAATTAATAAGAGCGACTCTACCTCCAATTGAAAGATGACGCCCCTTCCATGATACTAGCCTTTTTCTAAGAGGGACCTGAGGAGGTATTTTGCCAAAATATTATTATGAATGAAATGCGCTAAGCCTATTTGTGTAAAAAAAAACTCTTTTTCAAAAAGAATTATCCTCAAACTAAAGAAAATATTATTTAATTCTAAAAAATTTAAAACCTTTATTCAGTTTTTACGAAACATTTTTGTCAATTTCACATTCTTTAATTTTTTACTTTTTATTTTAAAATTTCCCAAAAATAAAAAATCTATAAAATGCATAAATATAACAAATAGATTTTTTCTAAGAGTAAAATACCTTTTTTTTCTGAAAATAATTACTGATAGTTTTTTATTCAAACAAAAACTATGAATTTTCTTGCTTAACCTTCAAACACTCGTAAATTTCTTACTTTTCCTTCCACTTGTTTTCCGTCTTCTATTTACATTCCATTCAATTTCAACGAAAGTGTATATCCGCATCTCTCCTCTCTCTCTCGCCCATCTTTATATCGTCGACTAATAAGCATACACAATATAAACTGTGAGATTTCAATTTACGGTTGCAAATTCTCTCCGTTTCTGTTTCCGTTCTGTTTCTGTTTCCTATTCTGATTCAGATTTGTGTGATTCCGTTAGATCGAGAAATGGGAGACAGTGACATTGAAGGCGGCGGTGGTGGTAGTGGAGACGACAGTTTCCGCTCACCGATCGGTCGCAAGTATCGTCCTGTGTTGGCCAACGATCGTGCCGTGCTCGAGATGTCTTCAATGGATCCTGGATCTTCTTCTTCGCCTTCTACTTCTGCATTTCCAGATCCTCCTAATCTCAGGTATTCGCGCTCTTCCACATCCGCGAGCTCCACGATTTCGATGATTTCATTTCGTTTTAGGAATCCAAAATCTGATGAATGTGAAAAAATTCGAATGCCGTTAATTGCTATTGCTTACTATTGAAATATGGTGTTTTTGTAAAGGAATTAATGAATGCTAGTAATTTGTTGTTTTTTATTTATTTTTGGTTTGTGCTGAAGCATGACTTTTTTGCTAGTGTTTATGTTGTTGTAAGAAAAATTGAAGTTAGTTGCTTGTGATAAGTTGATTTTTATTTATTTAATATTTCTTTGGTTATGTTGAAGAATGGATTTTCTGACTGGTGTTTTTGTTGTTAGAAAAATAAATGTAGGTAAGAGTGTTAATGGGAGTTCAGATGCTAAAGAAGGAACCTCTACTAATCTACCTCAGCCCAATGGACCTCAGCAGGAATCTAAACTGGAATTGTTCGGTTTTGA
The DNA here is from genome assembly GCA_963573325.1 of Astragalus glycyphyllos. Taxonomy (NCBI): domain Eukaryota; kingdom Viridiplantae; phylum Streptophyta; class Magnoliopsida; order Fabales; family Fabaceae; genus Astragalus; species Astragalus glycyphyllos. The sequence goes on from OY754311.1 coordinate 61,522,404, forward strand.
TTCTCTTGTCAACATTCTTGGTCTCAAAAGGTACGGGACTTGCTAGCTATACTGTAAATCATTATTCCTTTTCTGCAGTTGGATGTTGCCTTTTTTAAGTTTACAAATTAGTGTTGTTGTTACTTTTGTTTTGTGCTCAGATTCTGCACTAATGATATAAGTGTTTTTATTAAACATAATCTTTTAGGCTTTTGTTTTTGTTTTTTTTTTAAAAAGACTTGTGTAATTATTGAAAAAGAGCTTCTTTCTTAAATGAGACACAATCAGACAGTCGTTTCTTTACCTGGGAGGGGTGCCTCAGATCAATGTTGCTTGTCAAATTTAATTTTGGTTTGGAATCTTTTTCTCGGTTCTCTAGTGGTAAACAATTTTTATTTTTATTGACTATATCCTGTCCTTCCCCAGCATGACTGGTGAGCAAGTTGCAGCACCATCTAGTCCTAGAGATGGTGAGGATATTACCATCCCTGTTGGGCTACCAAAGGTATGCTAAATTTTCAAGTATGAGTTTACTTCCTGTCAGTTGTATATTCACGTGTAGTCCTTGATGAATGTGATATATGTGTCTGTATTTGCCAAAACAATAAATAAGAGCTACATTGTGTTGGAGCTTTTGTTTTCTACTACTTAAATGTTTGTAACTCGGCATACTCGTTGACACTTAAATATAATTTTGTTACTGTGAATGCAAAAAGGCATGGTGGTTGCCACTTTTTTACGTTTCATTTCATATTGTCATTTTGATTTTAATTTTGACTTCTTTGATTTTTCTTCTTTGCGTAATATATAAAGTGTATTTTGCAGCCTGCTGCTCCCAAACTAGGTACAATGATGGGTGTATTCATTCCATGTTTGCAAAGCATTTTGGGCATCATCTACTACATTCGATTCTCTTGGTAACTTGCATATTGCTTTAATCTTAGATCAGTAATTGCGTATTGGCACCAAATATTTGGATATCAAGGTGTGATATTTGAAATTCAAATGAAAGAAGTCTCAAGCATTCAAATATTACAAGTTGGTATTTGAACTTGACAACAATTCTGATTCAAATTTCAAAGATCAGAAATACATTGTAAATATTCTTTAATCCAACTTCATAATTAGGAAAACCTCAATAATGATGTACAAATACAAACAAAAAACATTAAAAGGGAGGAAAATTACATAAATTTTTGTGAACTTCGCTCTACCAGCTACCAGATGATCTAGGAGTACAGACTCTGTTACCTAATGGAAACAGCTTTAACTGACTAACAGAAGCTTAGCTTCGGATCTAGGGCAAGTACATGGGCTTCCATGTGCACTATATCCTAACATTTTTTGAAAAATATTAAATTGAGAGCATATCCATTAATATTTTAAAATGTATCACACTATCATGAACCCAAATAGCATACCGACTGAGTAAAAACCCCAGTATCATGTATTTCATTGAGGTGTATATTCGGACCAAAGTATGGTGTACTAGGTAACTTTTGGGTAAACCAAGTAATACTTCCAAAAGTTGATCATTTCTACTTGATACTATTATTTAATAGTTGATTTTTTTGTTTTGGTCTTCTCTGATAATTTGCATTTGATTGAATTGGATTACTTTATCGTATGTTAAGTAGCCATAATTAAATGTTCTCTTTTCAATAATTGTCATTATGTAGGATTGTTGGTATGGCTGGCATAGGAGATACATTGTTGCTTGTTGCTTTGTGTGGCACTTGTACGTTCCTTACTTCAATATCATTGAGTGCTATTGCAACCAATGGTGCTATGAAGGTAAGTGTCTGAGTAAGTGGAAATACTTTTCTTTGCTATGATCGCAGTCCTTTTCTTTTCAAAATATGATCGTTGAAATTAACTATACCTTAGGTAACATGTTTTTTAAATTTTAGTTTAAATTCTTCCACAAGGTGTTTAATTTATATTTGGAATTTAATTGGGAAAAGGAGTTTGCTGTCACATTTGGCTCACATTCTGAAGCTAGTACTATTGCTTTTTGACAAGAGAATGATTGAACATTTATTATTTAAAAAAGTATTAGGCATACTGGGTAAAACTAGACCAGATAATGTCCTCCCAAAACCCATTCAGTGGGGATGCGGCCCACCAGTGAAGGATGTTGAGCTCCATGTGGCACGATGGGGACCCAAATGAGGTGGAACCCAGGGATGAGATCACTAACGTATTTGAAATAGGAAAATGGAAACCCATTAAGTGGGGCCCACAGGGTGAGGTAAGAGAGTGAGGTAACTAACTACTGCCTTGTTGGCAGCAGTCACACAAGGTGAGGTTTGGGGCAAATTCTGTTAGAGAGATATTAAGAAGCTGTAGTGTGCAGAGAGAGGTAGGCTAAATTGTGATAGGCTTTGGAGAGCATTGGCCCTCTCGAATGGTCAATGCCTTGCTCTTATTCCTTTTGTAATCCCTTTTTACACAATTCTGGTAGATCATTAGAGTTGTAGTGAATAATACGGAAGGATTTTTTGATTTCATTCTCTAAAATGTCTAGATACCCAACAAAAAAGGGAGCAACGATGAGCTTCAAATAATCCTTGAACAACCGGATTTGAAGGTGAACACCAACAACAAATAGACACAACACAAGAAGTGAAGCTTGATGATGAGAAACTCAATCTGCAATCCTGTAGGGCAGTGACAGCAGCAAACAACGGGGCAAAACAAGCAAAACATGTGTGGGTTTCAAATGACCCACAAACAAAAGTGCTCGTTTCTTAAAATGGACCCCCACAATGGAAAGAGGAACCCCCGATCTACAACCTGTCCCAAAGCACCGTCGCATAACAAAGTCTGCAGGGTGGTGTGCGGGCCATATGCGCCGGAGGATGGCTGGAGCTAGGGTGGCGCGTACGATGTCTGATGGCGGCGATATTTGAAAGGGTGGCTCGGAATTTGATTCTGAGAGTGATGGTGTGGGTGGTGAGATCAACGGATCAAAAAAAGATGGTGTTTTTTGGCGTTACAGTGGCTGACGGTGAAAAGAAATAAAAAAAGGCTGTATGAGAAGTGTTTCTGGACTATTGAAGAAGGTGACAAGGCTGCAATGAAGGCAGCAAAATGGTCACAACGAAGGTGACTAGGGTTTACCATAATGAAGGCGGCTAGGTTTTTTGGGAAAGCAAGTCTCTCAAGATCGAGAGCTCGTGATACAATGTAGAAAAATAATTCTGAATATTATTTCTATCGTATCTTGAGTACAAGTGCTAATACATTAAAATAGGCTATTCTAATCTAACATGCCTGATAAATGGGCTAGATATATATTTACAAATAAATCTACTATTTACAACATTACTTTATATGTACATGTATCTAGTTATTGATTTCTGCTGCTATTTGTAACAATCGAATAGAAATCTCTGTCAAATAGTGGCAATTTTTGTTTGGCAATAGCTATTTTTTTTTTTGGGAGTTTTAACTTTTTATAGATAGGGCAATATATTGTGCTATCTATCGGGGAATTGATTAAACGGCCAAAAATTTTAACTTTTGTTTTTAAAAGTAAATCACTAAGTTCCTTGTATGTTCTTTGAGATTTTCTTTTATTTTATCATCCTTTTTCATCGTTGTGTTTTTTATTTGCTTCGCTCAAAATAGTTTGTAAAACGGTTTCTGATAAAACTTCCGGAAAAGAAGTGGTTTTTGAATTTTCCCGAAAAATTAAGTAACCAAAACATTCACCAAGTTGTCTTCCTTATGCATTTATATAGTTTTGTCTTTTTCTTTGCCTTATGTATGTTCCTCTGTAGGGTGGGGGACCATACTATCTCATAGGTCGTGCCCTTGGTCCAGAAGTTGGAGTTAGCATTGGTTTATGCTTCTTCCTTGGAAATGCAGTTGCTGGAGCACTGTAAGTGCTTACTATGGTCCTTTTTTTTTGTTTCACACTTTTAAATGGAGATCAGGTTAGGCAGATGATGAATCAAGTCTTTCCAAATTGTAGTATTTTGATTGCTTATTATGTGCTGTGCAATAGTTTCTGAAGTTCCTTGTTTATGGTTCTAGCTACGTATTGGGAGCTGTAGAAACATTTTTGAAAGCGGTTCCTTCTGCTGGGATGTTTAGAGGTAATGAATCTAAGGACAGTTTTGGTGCGTGTTGGATTAAGTTGTTGCCATTTCAATTTGTTTTTGAAATACAGACATGTTATTTATCAGTTGCTTAATATTCGTGTTTTCATGGTTTGGTTTTATATATAGCTCCCACAACAGTCCTAATTAACTAGTTAGTTCTAGAATAAACTTCACCTCAAGAACCTTGGTATACAATTTTGAAATTGTTGAGTTGTGTTATTATGTGTGTGAAATAAAAGGATAAGTATTTTTCTACTCAGGTAATTTTCTTTATTAAATTTAGTGGTTGTTTTTGACATGATAAAATTATTTAAGCAGCTTCAGTAGTCATGTTAAAATATATTGAGCAAAGGTATTGGAATTTTAAAATTTTGATTAGGCTTAACTTAACCTTAAAAGCTAGTTCAAAGTATGAGGATGTTACGTACCAGACTTCAACACAAGCATTTAAGGATAGTAGGATAAGATAGAATTCTGAGGTATGTATTATTCAGTGAAAAGAAAATATCACAGGGAAAAAGCTTTCGTTAGCCACAACGCACAGCTCGTACAGAGGGCTATGCTCTCCATCTAACAAACTAGTGATTTCTCCAAGATACGTCACTCTGCACCAAGGTAATTAAAATTGCGAGCTAGTTCGTAAACTCGCACGATTTTACAAGTTTTGATGGCCTTTGCGAGCTCGCGCACAGGAAGAATCGCACTTGGACGAGCACTGTAAAATTGCAGTGCTAGTTCGTAAACTCGGTGGAAGCGGCATTCTCTGGTGCGTCGGATTTGGGTTCTGGGTTTTGAAACCCGTTTTGCAAAAGGCCCAGTCACGATGCCACCGACCATGCTTCTTCCATTTGCAAGCCTTTCTTCAGCGCCACCGACTCTGAATCATGACGCATCTGTTTTTCAGTCCAGTCTTTGTTCTCCCTTTGTTGCTTACTTGCAAGTTGCAACCCAGAAGCTCTGTTTCTCTATGTTGGCGGCTACAAACAAGATCATGCAGCTAGGTTTAGGGTTTATTTTGGGTTAGATTTAGGTCAGGATACAACCCATCACATTGCTTTTATTATCTCGTCAGAGTAGAAATAAAAACATATAGGACAAGACCCAACTGTTCTGGACTCAAATAGTTTTAGGCTTTGTTTTGGATTACATATTAAAAATACCACTCCCTCTTGTTAAAAATACCCATCACATTGCTTTTATTATTTCGTCAGAGTAGAAATAAGAACATATGGGACAAGACCTAACTATTTTGGACTCATTGTTTTAGGCTTTGTTTTGGATTACATATTAAAAATACCACTCCCTCTTGTTAAACCAAGGTATCCCCTGCACGCGCAACTGCAGAGACTAATCCCCCGAGGTACTGAGATCCATTTAAGGGGTTGATCTCTCCCACCAAGTATTTTTCCATACGCACCGGCCAGTGATTGAACCCTTGACCAAATGGTTAAGGTGCCCAAGTATCTATGTAGTTAATAGCAAATAGCGGAGCGGAGCGGCCAACCCCTAAAAGGCTATTGCGGTGTAGCGGGTAGCGGGATGACCGCTATGCCGAAGTCTAGGGAAACAATATACCCAATTTATACCATACACATAAAAAAATTAGAATGCTCAAAAATAAACACATTCATAATTAATCATCAAAGTGAATACGGAGAAGATGAGTGTAGAGATAATAGAGAGAAGATGGAGAAGCAGTGAGTGCAGTCTCTGTTTTATATTAGAAGATGAAGAAGTCTGTCTCTGTTTTATATTAGAAGATGAAGAAGTCTTGACCAAAAAAAAAGAAGATGAAGAAGTCTATCTCTGTTTTGTAGAAGAGAATATGTATGGAAGTGGAACGTGTTCTGATGAAGTCTCTGTTTTGCTGAGAATATGGAACAGGGCGCGTAATTTTCGAAACCATCATTAATCTCATTAAAACCTGCCTCTCTGGAATTAACCCACGATTAAAAGACAAAAAAGCTTTTAAAAAATGAGTAAACGGTTAAAATTCTGAGGGTAATTGGGTCTTTTCGCAACAAAAAAAATAGGGTTCACGAAATCAGCGCGCCCCTTCCTCTTCGCCCCGCTCCAGACCCGCGATGACCCGCAATCCTCTCTGCACCACGATTAAACCGCGCCGCCACCACTGTTTGCGTCGCACCTGACCTCCGCGCCGCGCCGCGGCTATTGCGGCCGCAACAACCGCAATTAGTTACACAGCCAAGTATTTACCACTCCCTCTTGTACTTCGACATAGCCATAGTAACTATTATTCTAAAGAAAAACACCAACCTTTTTTTACCTACACCCCACTTTTTACTATAAATACCCCCTTTTTTACCTACTCCCACTTTTTACTAGAAATACCACCCCTTTACTAATTTTACTGTACACGTATAACCTTATGCACTATCTTAGTTTATAGTAATATCTACATTTATGTAGAATCTTACGATTTTATTTGCGGTTTTATGAGTTTACGATTTTATTAACCCCTCCCGATTCTACAAAATTTTACAAATTTTGTTAGTAGAATCTTCCGATTCTACTTGCAATTTTATGGTTTACGATTTTGCTGCCCCCCTCTTGATTTTGACAACTATGGCCATAACCAATTCCTTACAAAATAACTATTAGACATAAAATTTATAATTAAACATTACTAATAAATTAACTATAAAATAATTATCTTCATTTTTACTTGAATTATATTGATATTTCTTACTATTAGTTAATTATAATAGCACAACTTTATATTAAAATGTATTTTAATGTTTTTAGTAGAATTTTGCAAGTCGTGTTACGATTCTGTGACCCCTTCTCGGACCTACCTTGAATCTCGAGTTTAACTACCTTGCTCTGCACACTCCCTCCTAATAACAGAATATACCTAACTCCCAAAGACTCCCCTTTTCCGTAACAGAAAGTATATCCCATTTTCTCTCTCTGCCAGCTCAGCCGATCATTTCTGATTGCTCCTCCCCTCCTTGTGTAGACCTACCAGATCTTGGGTTCATGTTTCATTTGTGTTTTCTTTTGTTCATCTGGGCAACTATATTTATTTTGGGCCCTAACAATGCCACCTTCACTTTCACCTTCTTCAATTTCACCTTGGTATCCTTTTGATCACGGTAACATAGTGATGAAGTTCATGGTCACTTTATCCCAAATCATGTCAGGATTACTTAAGGGCTGCAGCAAGCCACCTGGAGAGTGGCAACCTATTGCTGTTGTAGGCACACATCACATTCTCAGACCTATTCCTGAATCCGCCTCTTCATGCCCAGCCAATACACATTCACAGCAATTCTTCTGTGCGTTCTGTGGAAACAGAATGCCCCCCATGAGCTGTGGCATGAAACTCCTTTGTAGCAAAACCTAGGTTTGGACAATGCATTTTTCTTCAATTTCTCAATAATGTTCAGCAAGTAACATCTCGATGCACCTCTTCAATAAGCTGAGTGCTTTCTTCCCATGCAGGATATGACAACAAAGAACATAACTCCCCTTCTTCTCCCATTCGAGAGAGTGCATCGTAACCTCTATTCTCAAGTCTGGGCTTGTACACAATATTGAACCTGTATCCCAATAACTTGGCTGCCCATTCTGTTGATCCATGATAGAAATTTGCTGTGCAACATCTGTTTTAGACTTTTCTGGTCCGTTCTTACTGTGAACTGCCGTCCCAAGAAATATAGCTTCCAATGTTGAATGGCAAATACGACTGCCATTAGCTCCTTTACATAGTCTGACTTCAACATATTCCTTTCATCCGAAGCCAGCATTTCCTTCACTTGTTGCTCTATCTCATTTTTGTGATGTGGATAACGATATGGCTTCACGTTTGCGGACCTTGTCCTTCACTTGTTCTCTTTTGCATTTATCACCATGAATGTGGAAAGAAAGAGTCACTGTTCTACTCGTTTTCCTTTTTTCTTTGCTTTGGGTTTGGGTGCATGCGTGTGTGTGCACAAAAATTTCTTTTGCATTGAGTTTTAGTATGCTAAACTGTTGTACTGTTATGGGTATGTTGGCTAAATTCAAGTAATATGTTTGAAACAAGCAATTATCATGATTTTTTTTCCTTTTTTTTTTTGCAAGTGCAGAGACTATCTCACAAGTTAATGGGACTGCAATTGCACAACCGATAGAGAGTCCAAGTTCACATGACCTGCAAATTTATGGGATTGTCGTGACTATTGTGTTATGCTTTATTGTTTTTGGAGGAGTGAAGATGATAAATCGGGTTGCGCCTGCATTTCTCATACCTGTGGTATTCTCACTCATTTGCATATATTTGGGGATCCTATTGGCAAAGAAGGACCATCCCACAGGTTTGTCAATTTGTGATACAGTTGACTTGTTGCACATTTTAATTACTCCCTTCATCTTGTTGAGTGTTGAGGTTTTATTTTCTTTTTCTGAATATTTTAAATCAATTTTACCTGTACTGATTTGTGCTATTGAATGAAGTTAATCTGTTACTTCTTTCTCCACTTTTTGTCATATTAATTTCAGAGGGAGTTACTGGCTTGAGTTTGGAGACTTTTAAAGAAAATTGGAGTTCAGATTATCAAAAGACGAATGATGCTGGAATTCCAGAAACTGATGGCTCTGTAAGCTGGAATTTCAAGTAAGACTTCTTAGTCTTTTCTCATTTATTCTTATATTCCTATATCCTTCTTTTTTGCTTTATATCTTTCATATATTTGCAAGAAGCCTAATTATCGATGGGCTATTGGGCTTTGGGTTTACTCTCATGAATCATTTGTGGGGAATCTCAGCAAACATGAGAGTTGTATGAATTTCATTAGACTAAATCTGCAGGTGATTTGTAGTTTTCAAACGTATACTGTTACCATTGGACACAGAATTGTGTTAAATTAAAAATGAACTCTATTTTTAGTGAATACATATACCTTAAAACTCGGTTAAAATCAGTAAATTCTCGATTCTACTTGTGAGTATGAGTCTGGGTTTATACATAGTTTTAGCCTCATATTTTACAATTTTGGTAGATGTTGTTGGGTACTTTGATTGAATTACCTGTGTTTAGATGTATATTTGATTGACAGAGCAAGCTTTATGTTCTCATCATTATTTTTGTTCTGTTTTGCCAAACTGCAAAACAATGCAAGTGCAGGCTAAGCATAATATGCAGATAGATCAATTATTGAGTTATGCTTATACTTTATTACTTTCATTTACTTTGTTATGGTGTTTGAATCTTCTATATGAATGATGGATATGATATATTATTATGCTGTGTTACTAGTGAAGTTTATGTATGATTTATGTTTAGTTTGGCTCCATGAGTTTACCGAAACTCTTGAGTTTGATAATCTTGGTTGAGAAAAAATTGGGGAAAGAGTTTTATGTTTCTACGGTATATTAGAATTAATATAACCATTTCATTTTTAATGCTGGTGCCTAAGCAATTAATTTGTTGAAAAGTTTGCGACTTTATAATATTGAATGATTTTCAATATTTGATGGAGAATTTCCTTTTTTTCGCAGTTCTTTAGTGGGCCTCTTTTTCCCAGCAGTTACTGGAATAATGGCAGGTTCTAATCGATCATCTTCTCTGAAAGATACTCAACGATCAATTCCTGTTGGAACATTAGCTGCAACTCTTTCAACTTCTGCAATGTATCTTATTTCTGTGATAATGTTTGGCGCTATTGCCACCAGAGAAAAGCTTTTGACTGACAGGTACGTTTTAGTAATAAAGTTGTTTATGTATATTTTCCGTGATTAAAAATTATTTGTTGAAGATTTTGAAAAAAAAACTGATTAGGAAAATTAGAATTTCTCCCAACAACTACATAACCAGATAATAGACACGAGAAAATACAAGGGCCAGTTTAAGTGACCTACTCCCTCTGATTGCGAACCCAAGGAATGCGTTAAGAAACATCAATTGCATGAACCCCCCTTTTATCACTTTACTTTTCCCTTTGCAAGTTAGTTTGGTGGTAAACAGTGTCAGGAAGTTCCATGTTTTCAGTGCAAACAGTAATTGATCTTTGTGTTAAGTCATGCAATCATGGTTGTCAAACTCGAGAGTCTACATAGACTCGTGAGGGGACCGTAGACTCGACTCGTAGACTCTTAAGAGTCTATGAAAAAAAAAATTACACCAAAAAAATCTGTAAAAAAATTACTACAGTGTCAAACAGTATCAATAACAATGAAGACATTTCATCAATACATAAATGTGGACTTATTATGTCATTATATGCCACATGAAGATTGCAAATACTTAATCATAAATCAGTGAGCCTGTGACATTCAAAATTTATCAAAATAACCTATTTACAATTAGCAAAAGTAAATCCAACATTCCAAATTCTATCAAATTTAGCACCAACTTCAAACATTCCAAGTTTAAACAAAAGTATTCCAAATTTAAACATTCCAACTTCAAACACCATAAATAAGCAAAATAATAAAGTATGTAGATAACATCCTATTAGATAAAACATAACATATTAAATTCCATCATAAAATAAAAATGCAAATGGCTTCAAACATCCAAAGCTCCCACAAAATCTTGACCATCATCAGAAAAATCACCAACATCATCAAACTCTGCTCCGGATGAAACATTATCTTCATCTTCAACATTATCAATACCATCATCCATTGGAATCGAATTGCTTGAACATCCACCTACTTCAACATTCGCTTTCTCAACATTAGTAGCATCAACTTGCTCAACATTATCGTTTTGGGTTTCCTCTACACGTTAACCTAAAACGCACAGTTTTGGGCTTTTTAAAAAAAATCAATTTTTGTGATAAACTCGTAAACTCGTGATGGACTCGCGAGTTTGAGCGAGTCTAACCGAGTCTGAGCGAGTTTATCAAGATTGCGATTCTACACGTAATTTGACTCGTTGGGGCATCATAAACTCGTAAACTCGTAGAATCGTACGAGTTAACTCGCGAGGTTGACAGCAATGCATGCAATCATGGTTATCAAATCGAGATCGTGAATCGGAATACCTATTTTCCAAATCGTGAATCGTATCTGTTAGTAAAAACAAGAGAACTAAACTAAATAGTACCAATTGATATATCATATATGCACTTCAAAAAAATTCAATATATTCAAATCATAAATTGAGGAGCAAAAGACAAAGAATAATAGAGAAGGGAGGGCGTGAAGCACTATGTAGGTAGCATGTTTAAAACAAATCACATTTTAGGAGGGAGTGTAGACCAAAAGCATATTGTGCTAGGGTTGTTTGTTAGTCAATTTGATTTGGGGTATTTAGAAGGATTGCTTTTGGCTAATAATATCTCAGTTAAGAAAAATTTCCAAAAATTTGAGCAGGCCTTTTAGTGGTACGAATTTGTATCGTTAGATTCAACAAAATTCATGATCGTGAGATTCAATAGAGGGAATTGGGTTTCATGATGAGATTCAGGTGCAAAATAGATTTACACTAAGATACATTTCGATTTTGTTTGACTTCATATCAAATCAGGATACAAATTGTATGAATCGTAAGATACTGATAATCATGCATACAATTCATTTTTTTCTTTTTTGGTTTGTGGGGGAGGGGCATATCCTTATAATCTTGAGTATTCGTAGAATTTCCATACACTGGTTTTATTTTGATTTGGAACTTTTATGCAGGCTACTTACAGCAACGGTTGCCTGGCCTTTTCCTTCATTAATTAAAATTGGGATTATTCTTTCAACCATGGGTGCTGCTCTTCAGTGCCTGACTGGTGCTCCACGTCTGCTTGCAGCTATAGCCAATGATGATATTTTGCCTATTTTAAACTACTTCAAAGTTGCAGATGGCAGTGAGCCACATGTTGCTACCCTTTTTACCGCTTTCCTATGTATTGGGTGTGTTGTTATTGGGAATCTGGATCTTATCACTCCAACTGTGACTATGTTTTTCCTTCTGTGTTATTCTGGTGTCAACTTATCCTGCTTCCTTCTCGATCTTCTTGATGCCCCTAGTTGGCGTCCTAGATGGAAGTTGCACCATTGGAGTCTGTCACTTTTGGGAGCATTACTTTGTATAGGTATGCTGTTTTCCTGTGCACTTTTATCATAGGCTTACTACTTCAGTTGTTTCTTTATTTCCATGTATATTTGATCTAGTGACTTCTCTTTTGGGAATTGGATTTGACATGTTCTGCGTTCTACAGCTGGTTGTTGGTTTGTATAAATTTCCTTCTCAGGGGTTCCCGAATTGGTAGGTTTATCACCTAGTTGATGTAGAAGCCAAACAAAAAAAATGTACTGACAATCTTAAAAATAACTCTATTTTTGCTCATAACAGTATATTAGTGGCTTGTGTCTTTGTGGAATAAAATGCTTAAACTCTATTAACACATTGTTGAAGCTTAGGGTTGAGTCTTTGTTGGAAAATCTTAGCCGCCTTCATTGCAAGCAACCACCTTGGACTTTCTTTTTTACAGCCTCAAGCACCTTCATTGTACTGGGCATGAGGGGGTTTATTGAAATCCCACATCGACTAGTGCTTGAAGTGAACCATCAGCACCCCCTGAAAAAGCTTTTTGGGTTGATACCATTCTTAATCATATTTAGTCGTCTTATGACGATTCATAAATTGTGGCATTCTCATCTCAGCAACAACGATCTTATTTTCTTGTTGGTTTTTATTCCTATCATTCAATTCCCTACACCACTACAAGTCTTATAACTGTGTATTGAATTGTCCTTAAAGTTTGCCCATTAACTTTATTTTATCACAAATCCATCCGTTTAATTCACATGCTTGGATCCAACAGTTAAACCCACTTCTTTCTCTCTGTAATTTTGTATGATGTATATACTTTGTTTTATTCCTATCTAGAAAGAAGTCGTGTGTTTTCTAAAACTCTAACTTCTCGTTTCTTTATTCTCTCTACTGTAACTGAAATTCACAAATAGCATGCATCAGGACATCGTATCTTGTTTATGTTCAGTAAGCACGTCTGAAACTACGATAAAAAAAACAAGTGCTCAAAGTCGACATCTCGTGCATGCTTATAGTTTATAAGAAATTTTTATGTAATTTCATCTTGTGTTCTCACACTAGTTTGGGACCCCCTCGTCCATTTCATTGATTGCTTGAATGTAAGCAAATCTGAACTCATTTCTTTGTTAGAGCCTTCCAAAACAGTTCTTTTGGTACTTTATTATATGCTTTTGTTCCTAAATCAATAAAATCTACGTGTAGGTCTCTCTTTTTTACCCCAACATCTTTCTCAATCTTTGTTGAAAACATATAGCCTTCATGATAATTCTCCCCAGTATAAACACAATTTGATTTTCTGTGCCGTCGGTCTCTTTATCTCAAAGCTTAATAGAAGTAAATCAATCCTAAGAGATAATCTGAGATACTTCAACATGATTTATGACAGATCAATTAATTGTTGAGATATTTTTCAGATATTGTAACAGATAGTTCGCTTTAACTCATTAGAAGCTACTACTGATTCTGTTTTATGTTGAAGTTTGATTTTTTGGTGATCTTTACCTTGTTTTAAATGCAGTTATCATGTTCCTAATCTCTTGGTCATTCACTGTGGTTTCTTTGGTCCTTGCAAGCCTTATATATAAATATGTGAGTATCAAAGGAAAGGCTGGGGACTGGGGAGATGGTTTCAAAAGTGCCTATTTCCAACTGGCACTTCGTAGCCTTCGGTCGCTAGGAGGTATATATCTTACAAATTTAATCATCTACTCTCCTCAAGTAGATGTTATGATCCTAAATATGGTAACTTTGTTGATTTTGAGATCATGTATGATTGGACAGCTGAGATAGTTTTGGTTGAACCACTTGGATGTCCTCCTCCCTGGAGTGACGAACCAAAATAAATACACACACAACTGTTTGGTCTGCTGGTGTTCCTTTCCCAGCTAGCCTAGAGAAGTTTTTATTAGATTTGGTTGAGGTAATTTCCTCACCTTGCCCTCAGGGTTGGAAAGTTCAGCCTGATGCATAAATTGTGTTTTATTTATGTTATATACACAGACTAATCTCAGTGACTTTACTGTTTTATAAGAAAAATACAAGCTTCTTTCTACTGGGTCCTAACATCAGAATATGAATAGTATGTTTTCAACCCTGCATAGCTGCAGCTTTATAGCAATAGGCTACCCTTTTTATCTGTGCACATATCTGATTTTATTTTGCTCTAGTAACTTATTTTCATTTATGTCTGTAGCAAGTCAAGTGCACCCAAAGAATTGGTATCCAATTCCGCTTGTATTTTGTCGACCCTGGGGCAAATTGCCAGAAAATGTTCCCTGTCATCCCAAACTTGCAGATTTTGCTAACTGTATGAAGAAAAAAGGTCGAGGAATGACCATATTTGTCTCTATACTAGATGGGGATTACCATGAATGTGCTGAAGATGCCAAAGCTGCTTGTAAACAACTTAGCACCTACATTGAGTACAAGAATTGTGAAGGGGTGGCCGAGATTGTTGTAGCTCCTAACATGTCTGTAGGTTTTCGCGGCATTGTTCAGACAATGGGCCTTGGCAATCTCAAACCGAACATCGTGGTGATGCGTTATCCCGAAATCTGGCGCCGTGAGAACTTAACAGATATCCCCGCCACCTTTGTTGGGATAATTAATGACTGCATCGTTGCAAACAAGGCAGTAGTTATAGTGAAGGGTCTTGATGAATGGCCAAATGTGTACCAGAAGCAGTATGGTACGATTGATTTGTATTGGATTGTAAGAGATGGGGGTCTCATGCTACTTCTCTCTCAATTGCTCCTTACCAAGGAGAGCTTTGAGAGTTGTAAGATTCAGGTTTTCTGTATTGCAGAAGACGATGCAGATGCAGAGGGGCTGAAAGCTGATGTGAAAAAATTCCTTTACGATCTTCGGATGCAAGCAGAAGTCTTTGTCATAACAATGAAATGGGATGCACAAGCAGATAGTGGGTCTCCACAAGATGAGTCATTAGAAGCATTTAATAGTGCTAACCAAAGAATTGTTGATTATTTAACGCAAATGAAGGCAACAGCAGAGAGAGATGGTACCCCTCTAATGGCAGATGGTAAAACCGTTATTGTAAACGAGAAGCAAGTCGAGAAGTTTCTATTCACAACGCTTAAGCTCAATTCTATAATTTTGAGATACTCAAGAATGGCTGCTGTTGTGTTAGTAAGTCTGCCACCCCCTCCAGTAAGCCACCCAGCATATTTCTATATGGAGTACATGGATCTGTTGCTGGAGAATGTACCAAGGATTTTGATTGTAAGAGGATATCGTAGAGATGTTGTAACTCTATTCACATAGTTTGAAATGGACTCTAGGACAGTAATCAAATTTCTCCCTCACTGTTTATATTTTTGTAGTTTACATGCAAGGCTCATTCTTTGTACCGATTTTCTTACTGAAGAGGATCTTTTGTATACCCCAGATTTTATAGAAAAAAGTGAAATTATATTCATTTTCTGGACATCGTTTTAACTATTTCCTATCAGATGGGAACTAATGTTCCTTTTCAATATCTGTTGCTTCAGGATAATGCCTATGTTTGCTCGAGGTTGCAATCGCGGCGAATCAATTCTAATGCTACTTATCTCGAGTCAAAACAATTAGGTTATTGGTTTGGCTAATCCAGAATATCAGGCAATCAAACTCGACTTAACTCTTGCTATTTTGCACTCCTCGGACTCAAAACTGTGTTAAATAAAAAAAGCTTAAATATATTTTTTGTCCCTGCAAATATATGGCCTTTTGATTTTAGGCTTTGCAATTTTTCATTTTAAAAAGATCCCTAGAAAATCAACCTTTTTCAAGGGTGTTACATATTCCTCGTAAAATTCAACATTTCCAATATGAAAATTATATTTATTTTCCTATTTTTGTTATGTATAAAATAAATTCATTTAAAAAGAACATTGTAGTTTGTTAAGTAGGTAGTTTTTTAAAGTTTTTTTCTATGCACCATGAAGCCTCAAGCATCAATTTAAGGAAACATTATATGATCTAGTTACTTTTAGCAAGCGTTTATTCTACCAAAAGGCATGCTTTTCAAATTAGCAAGTGTCTTCGGTCTTCACGGAAGAAGATTGCATCTAAGCACAAAAGCATATGTCTAAAGCAAAGCGTCTGTTGGATAAAACATTTGTTCAAAGCCGTGTAGACTACACATCAAGATTTTGTTAAGCACTTAATGACATGTATGAATGCATCAGAAAAGAAGCTTTAGTGCTCAAAAGAGAGAACTAAATAGTGTTATTGTAAAAAAGCAAGCACTTCGTGAAAGAAAAGAAAAGAAATCTTGTGGGAAAACAATAGTGTAAAGAAGAAAAGAAGAAATCTCTTCTAATTTTTGGAGAAACAACTTCCAAACACTCACATTCTGGAGCACTAAAGAAGAAGATTGAGTACGCTAGAATATAAAAGAAGATCATATCACAAATGTTCTTTATGCATCTCAAAGCGAAGGAAATTCAAAATGAATTTCTACAAAATAACTACTTTGCGCTATAAAGGAAATCAATGTTACCGCGATGTAACTATCTCTATGTCTTTAGTAGTCTATTAAAAAACGACAATGCTCAAACAAATGATACATACGAAGAAAAAGCCTTTGAACAAGTAGTAGTTTTATCGCATATCCTCTCTAGTAAGAGTTGATTGTAACTTTTATGTAAATCAGACAAAGCAATCTTGAACTCCTTATGGTATGACAATGGAGCAGCTTTGATCTAATGTAGGATGTAAATAGATTTTTAATGCTCTAGCATGATTTATGACTCCTAGGGCGATTTTGTGTTACACCAGAAATATACTCATTTTGTAATTATAATTATCCTAATAGTGTGGCAACAACCTTTATTTAACAAAGGTTTGAACTCACTACACAGTTAGCCAGTATTAGTGAGGATTGTCAATGTGATAAGAGAGGCTATATAGAATACTCATTTAGAGCCTGAAGAGGGCATGAATAATACTTTGTGAAGCCAGGAGAGGCAGAAGATAAGAATACTTTGATTTAGTGGTTAAGTCCTTAAAGGTTTGAGGCAAAATCAAATTGTAAGGGGTGGACTAAATGTAACAACAGTTGTTGCGAATTAGGATAAACACACTATGTGTTCCTCTTTTACTCTTCTATTATGCTTTGCAATGTGCTTATCGCTTTTAGCAATAGTAGGTAGATTGTCTGGTCCATGACCTCATGCTTAAAACATGTATCTTTTATTCTTATGCGAAGAGTTTTAGAAAATGTTCAGCACAATTCAAACTCTCTCATAATATCTTTTTAAACTGCGCATCATTGTTATAGTTTTAATTATAGTTGATATATATATATATATATATATATATATATATATATACACTTTAAATTATCGTATATAAAAGCTAATTTAAATCTTGATACCTATGTGTTTGGTACATTAAATTAGTTGGAAGCCGTACCCAAGATCTTTGATAGACACTTAAAATAAATATTTTTTTATAAAAGTAAAATAAATAAAATTAGAAAGAAAAAAAAAGAAAAAAAAGGAAATTTGGTTTGATAAACAAAATGGTATTGAGCGAACCCTAGGTTCTGTCATATTTCTCACTCACCTTTACATCTTCTTCTTTTCTCATTCCTTCTATTTCACTCCTCTCTCACCTGTTTCGTGAAACGCCCTAGAAAACGAAGATTGGCCGGAACAAGACGCTTCAAGCGCAATTCCGGCGCATCTCAAAACCGCTCCACACCTTCGTTCCAGGATCGCATGCCATCGCGCCACTATGGACGAAATAGGAACTCTAAGTAGTTTCCAGAAGGTAACTCTAAAATTGCTGTGGATTTTGTGAATCAATGGATTATATAATTTCTCAATTGTTTGATGATGTTTTTAGTTAGTTCTCCATTACACACCAACTTAGTTGAGTCTTATCTTCTATAATCATCAACAGGAAGATGAATCTCACCTCGAGGAAATTAAAAAATCAATTGAGGCAAAAATGGTGTTACGTCAAAGCAATTTGAATCCTGATAGGCCTGGTTAGTTTTTATTCGTATTTTCTTTTTAGTAATTTTGCATATGCTAATCATATTTTTGCTGCTTATAGTTATAGGAATTGATAAAATTCTTTAATGCATAGTTATTTGAGTTAGGTGGTTTATTAGTATTCTTCTGGTTGTTTACTATCAGCATAGGAAAAATGAAAATTGTTGGAATGTTATTTATTTACTAATTGAGTTTTAATATTGGTGAAAAAATATGGCATATCCTATTACTATGTGAAGGATACTGTTGAAGATATGTTACCCTTTGGATATATCATGAACCTAACTTGGGGTCTTCCAGCATGTAACAAAGGAAAATCACTAGTTAGCCCAAGCTTAGACAATTGTCCCTATAAAACAACGAGAGTGGCCACCACGTGGTCTCAAACACAATTCAGTTTCTAACATTTTATTCTTTGAAACTTCATAAATGACCAAATCCAATTTGTGATTCTTGTTAATTCATAAATGATAAACTGTAAATCTGTCCATCTCAAATCCTGCTCGCAGAAGTAACTCCAGAATAATACAAAAACGAAAAGCCTTTTACCATTTGGTCGGCTACACAGATCAGACCACACATTCTTCAATCATAAATCATGTCTAATGACAGTTCGTTTAAATCTAAATCCTCCCTGATGGGTTGATCAGTCGTTCTCCCAAGTCAATATTATAAAGATATCATGTAAAAATTTAAACCATGTTCAAAAATAATTTAAATACGTAAACAAAAAATCAATATTATAAAAGTATACAGATCATGATTTAATGTTGTGTAAAAATTTAAACTATGTTTAAAGATAATTTAAATTTGTAAACGAAAAGTTTATATATTGTTGAGTAGCAAATTAATGATTTATATCCATTCATTAATTGCTGTTCTTTGTAAAATTAAACTAATATCATTTCCATTAAAAAGTTTTTGTCTTTTTGCCCCTCACATGTGAATCGTGGTGTGATTCACGTTGGTAATATCTGTATTAAATGTGGATGTTTTAACATATCGGAAATAAACGTATGTAAATAGCGAGAGTGTTGACCAATTGCACACGTTGCGTGTATGTATATATTGACCAATGACCAATGATTCATACTATGTTAATAGTTCGGATTTGTTTGAAAGACACCTGATCATCTGACCTATTAATACACCATCAAATTAATTTCTGCCTGGTTTGGAATCTTAAGAAATCACAAACCAATTATAATGCCAATTTAACCCGACATGTGTAATTTGTAAACTCCCGAACCTGCACGAATCCGCCACGTCGGACCGTTATTGTTAAATTATTCCAAGTTGTTTGTTAAGATATTATTCCCAAAAGAGAGGTAGAGAATGTAACATTCACATATTGGTTTCAACTCTAAACTAATATTCCTGGATATTGTTGATTCCCGGGAATATTGTTTGCCCATCCTTCTCTCACCTTTTATTCCCATATTAAAGGGTGGTGTTTTACATTCCCATAAAACTCAACCAATTATAGCTTCTCACTCCCACCTCATTTTACCATATATTTTTCCTTCTATATTTTAAATTATTTTAATATTTAAGTTGAAATAAAATTTATTTATATTCTTAGGGACAGTAAGTTCTTATCGAATACATTATGAGTTATACTAGTAACAACATTCCTGGTCAGGCAGATCATTCCCGTGAGCACTTTTTGGTGGTTTTTGAAACAAACACACCTTTGGGTTCAAATCCCTTTGAGCACTTTTTGGTTGTTTTTCTGGTATATGATTGTTGCACTTATTTATTGCACTAATGCAGACTCAGGATTTTTAAGGACCTTGGATTCTAGCATTAAGCGCAACACTGCAGTTATTAAGAAACTGAAGCAGATTAATGAAGAGCAGCGTGAGGCACTGATGGATGAGTTGCGAGGTGTCAACTTAAGCAAATTTGTCAGTGAAGCAGTGACTGCTATATGTGAGGCCAAGCTTAGAAGTTCTGATATACAAGCGGCAGTTCAGGTATGTTCTTTACACTTTTTGTCCTATTTTGTACAGGATAGAAATTATTTTTCATTGGATTACTTTGTTAAGGGTTCATGAATTTCAAACTCATACTGTTTGTTTACCTTGTAATTTCTTAATTCATCAATACTTCCATGTAATTATAATACTTCGTGCTCAGTTTACTGCAAATAGCAAGAATCCTTTCTCTTCTTTTGAAGTTTTTCAATTAGACAAATTAATTTAATTAAATTCAAGAATCTTCTGATTGGAAACAAAAAAATAAAAAATGTACAGATCAGGTAAACATCTAGTTATGTACACTCTTAATCTGTCATTTTTTATATTCAAAGTACCGTTTAAATATTTACCAAAATCTTATCGACTGTTTAAACTATATGGTTTAGTTAGGGAAGGAGGAAAAGAGAGGAAGGAGACTCTCAATAATATTTCATTGATATTGCATATATGAGATACAATTTACTAAATACAAACCTGTAACTCCTATTCAGAGCGATGGATTTGTCATGTGCTTCTACTAGTACTAATTTTAGTAAAGTAATGCTAGTAGTACGAGCCCAGGCCTACACTAATACAATAACACTCAGAAATCTACTAGTACTAATTTTAGTAAAGTAATGCTAGTAGTACGAGCCCAGGCCTACACTAATACAATAACACTCAGAAATCTAATTTTCTATTGTGAGAGACTAATACATACATTATGCATTGTATATATGTACCGTTTTTGTGTGTGTGTGTGTGTGTGAAGTTGCCTCAATCAACCTTACGCACTCTGTTTCGCACTCTGCCTCTGGTAATGCTGCAACTGAGTCTGATTCTACTCAACGAACCACTTGTAACCATGGTAGTTAGTATCGCACGAATCGTACGATTCGAATCGCGATACGAGTCGAAATCAGAGGCAAACGATGCATATCGCATAGCGACTCGTTTTTGTGACCGAATCGCTCCCTGAATCTCTTGTATCGCATCGGAATCGTTTGAATCGCGATTCAAGAAGGAATCGCGCGATTCTGCAACAAATTACAGCCGGGTCGGGTCGGGTCACGCGTTTTCGTAAAACACAGAGAATTAGGGTTACGACGCGAGGAAGAAGATGATGGAATTGAACGCTGCGTTTTGGATGCTGTGTTAACGCAAAACGCTGCGTTTTGTTAAGTGAAGCTGTGCGTTTTGGTGTTTCAGAAATGCTGCGTTTTCAGTTCTGTTTTTAAAAACAGGGGCATTTTTGACATTTGACATTATACAACAATAAAACCACAACTTCCTCTCCACGTTTCCTCTCATTCAGAAGTCAGAACCGAAACATTCAGAACGTTGGAGCTCCACGTTCTTTCTTCATCGTCTTCTTTCTTTCATCAGCGTCTTCTCTGTTTCTCTTTCAAGTTTCAACAGGTAAAACTCGTTCATCCTCCTTCTTCTTCTTCTTTCCTTTCTTTCACAGAACTAATTTTTTTTGAACAAAACCCTAACTTTTCTTTTATTCTTCCACTACTCTGTTTTGTAACTTTGTTGCTTCATAGTTCATCTATCCCATAATGAGTCAAGCAAAGAAGAAAAAGGAGGTAGATATTACATGGAAACATTGTTCATCTACCCCACCTAATAGATTGTATGTGACTTGCGGATATTGCACACATTCTTGTTGGGGTGGTATTGCAAGAATGAAACACCATCTTGCGGGAACAAATCAGAACGTCAGTGCTTGTGTTAAGGTTCCGGATGAAGTGAAAGAAATGTTTGTGAAGCTTTTACAAGAGAAAGATAAAGCTAAAGAAGCAACTAATCAGGGAGAGACTGAACTTGCTATTGCAAAGCAACCAACAAGTAATGATACACGAAAATGATGAAATTAAACACTTGTTAGGAAATGATGAAATTCCACCTATTGTGGTTGAAGAGTAGATCATAGTTAGATGATGTTTTTTGGGGGGGATGAATTAAACACTTGTTATGTTTTTTGGGGGTGAATTAAACACTTATGTTTATTTATGACTTGAATTATTTTGAACTTCATGTTTTTTTTGCTAATGCTACCTTGGATTTAGTCAAATATGTTATATATATTTATGTTCATGTATCTTACGATACACGATACGATACGATACACGATTCAGTTTTTGGGCCTAACGATACAGGATGTGTATCCCGATTTGATATCACTGCTTGTAACACTGTTTCAAACTCTACTCCTGATAATAATACTTTTGTGAATCTATTCTCTAGTAATTTTCGTGGCCGTGGTGGCCGGAATGGTCGCGGTGGTTGTGGCCGTGGCAGGTTTAGCAATGTGCAGTGCCAAGCGTGCTTAAATTTGGTCATCTTGCATCTATGTGCTATCACAAATTCCCCTTCAGTTCCGACCACTCTGTTCCGGCCACCATCTGTCAATGCTGTCATTTCCCCTTCTCCTAGTCTTAGGAACACATGGCACTTAAGACTAGGCCATCCTAATCATGTAGCTATGAATACTATATTCTCCAAATGTAATCTTTCCATTTCAAATAAAGATGATTCTGAATTTTGTGCTGCGTGTATCATGGGTAAAGCTCATAAGTTGTATGCTCCACTTTCTGAAACTGTTTATACCACACCTCTTGAACTAATCTTTAGTGACCTTTGGGGTCCAGCACCTGTTGAATCAACTAACTAAGTCTTTTACTATGTCACATTTGTTGATGCTGCAACTAGGTTTACATGGCTCTACCTACTTAAAAGAAAATCTGACACCTTACCTATATTCAAACAGTTCAAAGCCTTAGTGGAGAAACAGTTTGGCCTACCAATTAAAGCTATACAAACAGATTGGGGAGGGGAGTTTAGACCATTTACTACATACCTAACAGACCTTGGCATCATCCACAGAGTGATTTGTCCCCACACACACCATCAAAATGGAGTGGTGGAGAGAAAGCATAGACATATTGTTGACCTAAGCCTTTCTCTTCTTAGCCATGCATCTCTACCTCTCAAATTTTGGGACTATGCAGTTCAAACGGCCGTATACCTCATCAATAGACAACCATCTGCACCTCTCAAACACATACCTCCATACACTGCCCTATTCCAAAAAGATCCAGATTACCACTTCCTAAAAGTTTTTGGTTGTGCTTGCTTCCCTCTCTTAAGACCATACAATGCACACAAATTTGATTTTAGATCCCATGAATGTCTCTTCTTGGGATATTCCACCTCACACAAAGGATATAAATGCCTTTCCCCCACTGGGAAAGTCATAGTCTCAAAGGATGTCATCTTCAATGAGTCTAGGTTTCCATACTCTGACCTATTTCCCTCCTTTAAGTCCAAACTTGTGTCTTCTAATTCTGGTCTCACGCTTGGTCCTCTTCCTACTGTCACTAAGTCAACTACAGTTACTACACAGGCACATGAATCATCCGGCACTACTTCCACACCACCACAAACTGATAATTCGTCATCCTCATCCCATGATACTTCATCTTAACCTTCATCCCAAGCTACTCCTTCACAAAATAACACTGCCAGTAACCTTCCAGCATCTAACTTACCTACTCAAGCACCTACCAACACTCATCCTATGCAAACTAGATCAAAATCTGGCATTCCTCTACCTAGGCTTCATCCCGCAGTATTCCTCAGTACCATTGAACCTAGGACAGCCAAACAAGCCATCCAAAATCCCAACTGGCTTGCAGCAATGCAAGCAGAATTTGATGCCCTTCAAAACAATAAAACCTGGTCCCTTGTCTCATTACCACCAAATAGGAAAGCCATTGGTTGTAAGTGGGTATTTCGTGTCAAAGAAAATGTTGATGGGTCTGTGAATAAGTACAAGGCAAGTTTAGTTGCAAAAGGGTTCCATCAAATCCATGGGAAAGATTTTCATGAGACATTCTCACCTGTGGTAAAATCTGTCACTATAAGGGTCATACTCACTCTTGCTCTAACCTACAAGTGGCCAATTCATCAATTAGATGTCAATAATGCATTATTGAATGACATTCTACATGAAGAGGTTTATATGGAACAACCCTATGGATTTATATCTACTGATTCTACATTGGTTTGTAAGTTGCACAAGTCCCTTTATGGACTTAAGCAAGCTCCTAGGCAATGGTTTGAAAAACTCACCCATACGTTGCTCACTCTGGGGTTTAAGTCCTCCAAGTGTGATCCATCACTGTTTACATTCTGTGCCAAGAACTCTGTAGCCTATTTACTTGTCTATGTTGATGATATAATACTCACAGGCAACTCTCCCTCTTTGCTGAAAATCATCACTCTGAAACTTCATCAGAATTTTGCTCTCAAAGATCTAGGGGAATTGGATTATTTTCTGGGAATTGAGGTCCACAAAGAACCTACAGGTTCTCTATTGCTCACTCAGTCAAAGTACATTCGAGACCTCCTCTTGAAGACTAATATGCATGATGCTGCCGCTGTTTCCTCCCCTATGGCTTCAAGCACAAAGTTATCAAAAACTGGTTCACCTCAATTCAAAGATCCCACTATGTGCAGATCAGTAGTTGGCGCCCTACAATATGCTACTCTAACTAGACTTGAGATTAGCTACTCTGTTAATAAGGTTTGCCAATTCATGGTCAATCCTTTGGAAAGCCACTGGGTTGCTGTTAAACGAATATTAGGGTACCTTAAGGGTACTGTGAGCCATGGTCTTCTCCTGAGTCCTGCAAACCGCAACATGCCATTCGATTTAACAGGATTCTGTGATGCGGATTGGGCTGCAGACCCTGATGACAGAAGATCAACATCAGGTTCTGCAGTGTATTTTGGCCCAAATTTGGTATCTTGGTGGTCTAGGAAACAACCGTTGGTTGCTAGATCAAGTTGTGAAGCTGAATACCGTAGCTTAGCTCACACCACAGCAGAAATCTTGTGGATTCAGACACTTCTATCAGAATTACATTTCAAGATGACACCTCCAATTATCTACAGTGACAATCAAAGTGCTGTGGCAATGGCACATAACCCTGTCCTACATGCTAGGACTAAACACATGGAAATTGACTTGTTTTTTGTGAGGGAGAAGGTCTTAGCAAAGCAACTTCAAGTATCTCACATTCCTGGTCGTTTGCAGATAGCAGATGCTCTAACAAAGCCTCTATCTACTGCATCTTTCCTTGAGTATCGTGACAAGCTCAAAGTGTACTCTGTTGCTACTCAACATTCCCCACCTTGAGCTTGTGGGGGTGTGTGTGAGTGTACATGATTTAATGTGATGTTTAGTGTGTGAGTTATAGAAGTTAAAGCAGTAGCTGTTATAGAAGATAAAGCAGTAGCTATTTAATAAAGTAAATACTGAGTTCAAGTCAGTACAAATTCCCAATTGTAACTGTTACAGCAGTGCACATGTTAGCACTGCTGAGTGTAGGATAAGAAACACTATAAATTCCCAATTGTATCTGTTTGCTAACTCAGTGAATGAAAATAAAAAAGAATCAGTTTTACTCTCTCTTTCTCTATTCTGTTTTACTCTATTTACAGTGTGCGTCTCTCTTATATATATATATATATAAGTACAAATAAGTACAAATAAGCACAAATGTATGAATGTATATACTCAAAAAGTCATTTGTTTGGCTTTTCAATCCGTGCTGTAGTTGTCTAACTCCTGTATTCCAGTGTCATTTTTTCTTAATAATTTCTTCCTAGTCTTCTATTACACAATAATGATCAATTAATTGCATTGTTTAGTATGTAGATTAATTTTTCCTCTGAATTTTGAAAATTTCCCATATTATTTGGTGCATGTTACCTAAAATATTGATCTTCTGGTATATGGCCATCACTTTCTCCTTTGGGGAAAGATCTGTTCTTTGCTTCATCAAAGGTACAAGGATTTCGCACCAAGTCTGGTACAAGGGCTTCTCAAAGTCTTCTCTCCTGGAAAATCTGCTGATGAATTAGACTCAGATAAAAACATAAAGGCAATGAAGAAGCGCAGCAGTTTGAAACTTCTATTGGAACTTTTTTTTGTCGGGGTTATTGAAGATGGTGGCATTTTTATCAATATCATAAAAGATCTTACCAGTGGGGAACAGCTGAAAGATCGGGATGCTACACAAACAAGTTTGACCCTTCTTTCTAGCTTTGCTCGGCAAGGGAGAATCTTTCTAGGACTTTCTGTTACTGGGCCGGAAATTCATGAAGAGGTATTTCTGTTATTAGTTTTTGATTAATATTAGTTATAGTACCAGTGCTTTCTATTAATCTTTTTTGCTAACATCCTTTTTTGTTTTTCATTGATTTTCTCAAACTCTAGTCATTTTAAATCAGGATTGCAAGTGTTGCTCCAACCTTTATTTGTACTACATTATTATTATTATTATTATTATTATTATTATGTATTAAGGATTGTTATGTCTTGGAAGTTGTGTTATATATATATATATATATATATTCCTGCACTGACATTCTGATACAGTTTTTGAAAGGCCTTAACATCACAGCAGATCAAAAGAAAGTTATCCGGAAAGCATGTTACTCATTTTATGAAGCTGCATCTGAACTACTCCAGTCTGAGCATTCTGTGAGAGTTTCTGCATTTGTAGCCTTATTATTTGATTTTGTTTGTCTTCACCTTTTCTTTTATGGTTTTTTCTTTACATCTGATCTGTTTGCCAATAGTTTTGTTTTCCCTTGTGGTTAATGATGCCTTTTATTTCTTGATAGTCACTTCGATTAATGGAGCATGAGAATTCTAAGATTTTGAATGCCAAAGGAGAGCTCAGCGATGAAAATATCAGTTCTTATGAAAAACTTCGCAAATCCTATGACTCTTTGTACCGTAATGTCTCATCGTAAGTTATTTGTTTAGTTGAGTTTTTTGTGTTCACTTGTCTGAAGATTCTATTGTTTTTGTATATATACGTACCATGACCCCAGTTAAAGGTTTTTCTATCAAGATGTATTTAAGTATATGGCTGCACATGCATATTTTGACCTATCACTGGCTCATATGTATATATATAATTATAATTATATATATACATATATATGTATATGTATATATATATATTATATTATATTATTATACATATATATATACACACACACACACACACACACACACACACACACACACATATATATATATATATTTATTTGGTGTACGGCTCATATGTATATATGCAATTATGCTCAATCACAAGCCATAAATGCTTTGAGTTGTTGAGATACAGTCCAGCAAATTTGAGGCACATATGGATTTGATTATCCATGGATTAGGATAGTTTATGGGAGAGATCTCTGTTTGTTGGAAACATAAGCACATTCAGGCACCGATATTTTGAGATAACACCATTTTGTATGTTGTGGGCTGCATCCACCAACTAAAATGGTACAGCACAAAAGATGTGTGTTTTCTGGCTACTCATCTCCCTTTTGCCGGGTTCCTCCAAACTGATAAAAAAGACATTTGCAATGTCTTTGTAAGATAGCTTTGCTTCACTAGCTCTTCAATTTTGACATCTCATTTTCAGCCTGCCATTCAATTCTGTCTATTGGATACTTTGAAATCATCCTCAGTTGAATATTTCTTAGATGTTTCTAAATATTCCCTTCAATTCTTCTATTATGTAATTATGATTATCTTGTTACAGATTAGCAGAAGCACTTGATTTGCAGCCTCCTGTGATGCCAGAGGATGGCCACACTACAAGGGTTACTAGTGGTGAGGAGGCTGGTACTTCTGCTTCCGGGAAAGATTCTTCTGTTGTTGAACCCATATGGGATGATGAAGATACAAGGGCTTTTTATGAATGTTTACCTGATCTTAGGTTTGTGTTAACAAGAAACTTTATGTACAAAATTGCTAATTCGTCCTCCGTCAATAAATTCATCCGTTGGTCTTTGATTACTGTATTCTTACCTATTTGAGATTTTGGTGTGAATTAGTTTGTTTTACTTTTATTTATTTTAAATGGAACTTTATTCTTGCTGCTTTTCTCCAGGGCTTTCGTTCCTGCTGTGCTTTTGGGAGAAACCGAGCCAAAAATAAATGAGCAATCTGTGAAAGGTCAAGACCACCCAACTGTAAGAAATCGTATTGGATCTTCTAGTATGTCTTTCATTCTGTTTCTTTCCTAATTGGAAGAAGGTAAACCTAGGTGTATGCAACTCTTATACCTGTAGGTCTTTCTGTCTCAGCTGGGATCATCGGGATTCTTTCAAAACACTCTACTTGTTCTTTTAATACTTTGATTAAAAAATTATTTATTGTTTTAATATTATTGTGTGACCCGGTTTAGTTTCCATTACTTAGATATAGATGTTTTTCTGTAAACTCTTTAAATAGTTGATGTTAATTTTTCACATTGGGTCTCTACCGAAATGCTCAAGCCTTTAGGATAGTTGACCCATGTGAGAGTTATTTTGGTGCTACTGTTTTGGCTATTTTTCAGTATGTGTCTAGCCATTTCATTTATGTTTACTTTGGTTCAAAAATTATTTATTGTTTAATTATTATTGTGTGACCCGGTTTAGTTTCCATTATTTAGATTTAGATGTTTTTCTGTAAACTCTTTAAATACTTCATGCTAATTTTCCACATTGGGTCTCTACCGAAATGCTCAAGCCTTTAGGATAGTTGATCCATGAGAGTTATTTTGCTGCTACTGTTTTGGCCATTTTTCAGTATGTGTCTAGCCATTTCATTTATGTTGTTTTGAATTTCATTGATTATATTAGTGCAATGTAGTCAGTTGAGGTTAGTTATGTACCAATAACCACGTCTCAGTTGTTTCCATCGTATTAACAGCTGATGAGACACTATAGATTGCATTACTATTCATCGTGCTCAGTTGAACTTCAAGTTTCATAACTATTCAGTCTCAGTTGTATATCAGAAACTAGGGTTCATTTTCTCTCTCTGTAAAGTTCATGGTGTTTCTGAGATGTTCCCATCACATAATCAATGTCATAAAACGTCGACAAATTATTTATTTTTTTATATTTATTTGCATACCTTGTTTTTCATCTTTTGGAGCATGTACAGCCCTTTTTCTGACTAATAAAGTACTTGTTTCAATATTTCAGCAACTTTATAAAAGAATGATGTGAAACTTTCCTCATATAAACCATCTTCTGGGATTTTCTTTTCTTACCACCTTGCGCAACTGTTCACTGACTTAAAGATTAATGATTATCTAGGAAGTATTACCTGAAGCAGACAAAGATCAACTGATTACCCACGAAAGTGGAGAGATCTCTGCAGAGTCTAGTGCTTTGCCAGAGGGAGAAAACATAGAAAGCGTGAAAGATACAGAAGAAAAAGATAAGTCTAAAGATTTGGACCCAGAAAAGGAAAAAGAAAAAGACACTGACAAGAAGGGGGAAAATGAAAAAGAAAAACTCAGAAGTCTTGAAGGAACAAGTTTGGATGCTCTATTGCAGAGGCTTCCTGGTTGTGTGAGCCGGGACCTTATAGATCAATTAACTGTGAGAATATCTTACTAGCTCGATTGACTATTACTTGACTAGTTATCATCATAGATTGTATTATTATTTTTTACATCATTATTAATTACTATTTGCTTTTGCTTGAACCAATATTAGGTAGAGTTCTGTTATCTCAATTCAAAATCAAATCGGAAAAAGCTAGTCAGGGCTTTGTTCAATGTACCTAGGACATCCCTAGAACTGCTACCATATTACTCACGCATGGTTGCCACACTCTCAACTTGTATGAAGGATGTTTCCTCCCTACTTTTGCAGATGTTGGAGGAGGAATTCAACTTCCTAATAAATAAAAAGGTTAATTATATATAATTTTTGTTTGGAATAGAATCTAGTTTTTCGAACCAGTTTTAAATTTAGTTAATTATTTTTTCTTATCTAGATTTTGCAATGTCTTAACAGGACCAGATGAACATTGAAACGAAGATAAGGAATAGCAGGTTCATTGGTGAACTTTGCAAATTCAAAATTTCCCCTGCTGGTCTGGTCTTCAGTTGTTTGAAGGTATGAGAAGCTAATAGTCAAAAATTACTACTCAAGGCTAGCTCCATTTAGTTACAATGACAATTTTCTTAAAATTGCAACTTATGTTTCTGAACCATTATAATTATAATCTCACAGGGTTCAGTATAAGCTTATGGATAAGTGTTTGGGTAAAATACCTAATTAAGCACTCATTGATGTATAAGTGTATATCATATAAGCATGTATATGTAAGCAATTTCTATAATTGAAGAGAAAATATGGTAAATAGATTAGCCTACAAAAGCTGTTCAAATGTGGTAAGCTAAATTGAAGAGAAAATATGGTAAATTGATTATGCCGTAAGCTGTAAGCTCGCCCAAACACTCTAAATGTGTTTATGGCAATAGATTAGCCTACAAAAGCTGTTCAATCCAAATGCAACCTAAATCTAATTTCTAAATTGTTCTCCTCATCTGATGAGTAGCAGGTATTTATATCCCAATGCCAACTTACAGTAACTAATTGACTGAAAAACATCTAGAAACTTAACTAACTACAGAGGCAACCAGGAGATTCAGCACTGCAGCTTAACTCATCAGTGTTCTATATTTCCAATTGAGACATCAGTCCCATAACTGAAATTGGATCCTCTCTTTCCATTGCGCTCAAGTAGCCCTTTGACTAGTTCCAAGAGAACGCTCCAACGGAAGCGTCCATCTTTCCCATTGAGACATAAGTCCCATAATAACTGAAATTGGATCTTCTCTTTCTAATATGCTCAAGTAGCCCTTTGACTAGTTCCAAAAGAACACTCCAACAGAATGATTTGCTACACATGGGGTGAATATTTGGTAATGGATGCCCGGTTGATACAAACTTCAGGCCAAATTGTGGCGAGACAGTCCAAGGTCCTATAAAACAAGCCCCACATTATAATTCCTCTTGATGTGGGCTCAAATTCCATACCTTGTTGCAGTTGATTCCTTACTCCTAAACTAACACACTCCCATTTCTCGAAACCCAGCTCCCTTCTACAAACTCCATCTTCTCGATGAGACTTCTTCTCCTGCTGGTTATATAGCAACTTCGTGAAACAATTTTAGGATTTAGCAGAGTGTTTATACATTGAAGTCTAGATTCTTTCACCTTATTTCACCCCTAAGCTTAACTTTTTCAAATTATTTCCTCAACATAGATCTTCTAGGCCTTTGTGCCAAGGAAAGGGAAATTTATCTATGATGTCAATTTCTTTCAGAATATCTCCTTTTTCTGGTTTTAATGTCTCCATAAACTTTCTGGTTATTCTCTTTTAACCTGCCCGCGAAAATTTTGGGATCTTCACAACATTATGTCATTTTCCTCTATCAGCAATTTATTTAACATCTTTGACAAAGGAGGAAAAGGAAGGGTGAGTGAGCCACCTGTTTTAAAAGCCAAAGGAAATTGGGTTGCAATGCACCTAACCTTTATCGATTATAAGTTTATAGGAAAGTAAAATGCTAGGGAAAAAATCCCTCCAATCTGGAGATGCAACATATTCTGTATGTCTAATAATTAACTAACTGAACTGGGTATTGGACTAAATGATACAGTACTATTTGGCTTCATACTTCAATCGTAGTTCCACTTTCATCCCTACTCCATTTGTTGAAAGGTAACAAGAGAATGAATTTATGTATGATTGATGTCTCCATAGAAAATATTGAATCCTCAATTTTTGTTTTATTGTCATTCCAGGCCTGTTTGGATGATTTTGCGCATCACAACATCGATGTAGCTTGCAACCTTCTTGAAACATGTGGCCGTTTTCTGTATCGGTCTCCAGAAACTACTATCCGTATGGCTAACATGTTGGAGATATTGATGCGCTTGAAAAATGTTAAAAACTTGGATCCCAGGCATAGCACTTTGGTGGAGAATGCATACTACCTTTGCAAGCCACCAGAAAGGTCTGCACGAGTAGCTAAAGTCCGTCCTCCATTGCATCAGGTGTAATTCTTATTTCAATTGCCTTTTCTTTCTGTAGTAACTTCATAGTCTCAGCTAACATTGTAATTGATATCATCATTGCAGTATATCAGAAAATTACTTTTCTCTGATCTTGATAAGTCTACCCTTGAGCATGTGATGAGGCAACTTCGTAAATTACCATGGAGTGAATGTGAACCATATCTTTTAAAATGCTTCATGAAGGTCCATAAAGGAAAATATGGTCAGATCCATCTGATTGCATCTCTTGCCGCT
Organism: Astragalus glycyphyllos; assembly: GCA_963573325.1. NCBI lineage: Eukaryota > Viridiplantae > Streptophyta > Magnoliopsida > Fabales > Fabaceae > Astragalus > Astragalus glycyphyllos. The sequence continues at coordinate 61,554,637 of OY754311.1, forward strand.
GGGTTAAGTCGATATCATGATGAGTTTGCTGTAGCTATAGTTGATGAGGTTATTAATTTTCATATTTTACTTTTTTCTTGATTTGTCATCTCTTCATTATTCAATAGAATAGTATGAGTTTTGATGAATGCCTGCTTAGTAAGGCCTACTTATTAATTAGTTCTTGTTTCGGTTGCCCGGAACTTTTTTGCAAATTGCGTGTAAATTTGGTCAGACTGAGAAAGGGTCACCTCTGAACCAGAAACTTAAAAGTAGCTAACTTATTTAAATTGTTCAAGATTAATCAATTTATTATTATTACTATTATTATTATCATCATCATCATCATCATTTTAATAAATGATTGGAGTTTTGAATTTACTATTTCAAGATCTAGATATTAACCCTGAAGGGAAAGGAATTTTTGTAGGTGAATAACATTTACTTTCCAAACAGCTTTTTGAAGTTTATTTTGGTATTTGAGTTTCAGGTTTTGGAGGAGATTAGAATTGGGCTGGAACTAAATGACTATGGGATGCAGCAAAGACGCGTTGCCTACATGCGATTCTTAGGGGAGCTTTACAACTACAAGCATGCTGACTCATCTGTTATTTTTGAGACACTATATCTCATTCTTATCTATGGCCATGGAACACCAGAGGTATTTGATTTTATGCTGGTTTCTTAATTTTTTAATAGAGGAAGGAGTCCAGATTTCGCAGTCTGATGTATTGCTAAACCCTGACTGTATTCAATTTTAGCTAGGCATGTCCCTTCTTTACTTACCAAATGATATTATGTGCTTTCAACTGTTCACAAGCTTCCCTTTACATGACCAGTTTAAAATTTATCTTTCACTTTTTTTCAGTCCTGTTTTTAGAAAGTTCTAGCCCATCTATGTGTACTTGTATTGTATCTTTACATGAGATGGCGAAAGTCAATGCAATACCAAGGCAATCCATGATAATATATTATTTATTCTCTTAGATGATATCAAAGCTGATCCTTGATTCATTTGTTGGGCTTCTTGTGTTGTCCATGCTCCGGGGCCTGTGCGTGAGGGATGTGTTGGAAACTCCAACTTAATTGCCCCCCTCCTGCAGTCTGTTATTGGGCCACTTCATCTGCCTTCATTAAAGTGGTACAAGTTACAACACCGTAAGTGTGCTGAGTTAAGGGGGTAGGTTTAATCCGACATTGCCTAGAGATATGGCCTTTGTAGTGCTTATAAGGCTTGGGTAGTCAGTTCGTCTAAGGTTTTTTTTATCTCCTCTAACATATGTCTCCGTCTTCTTCAACTCCAACCTTTCTTCTTCAATTCTTCCTCCAAGCTTCAATGTTCAGCTGCTACTTCCTCTTTGTTCAAGTTTTTAACAATTCCTCAGTAAGCATAGTTATACCTCTCCCCTAAATGGAGCTTTGTCTCATGGTTGGATTTCCTGTCTTGTGACCACATGCTAAGATGTTTGAGTTGTGGAATCAGCCTCTTGCACCATGTTTGAGTTGTGGTCAGATGTTGACTCATAGCACTATGTTTCCCTCCCATGTTTCTCCTGAACACCTCCTAACTTAAATGATGTGTTAATTTTATCGTTATCAAAAAGGGCCATGGCGGATTGCGGTGGCAGATTTTTCGCCAACTGCTATGGCCAATATGTGAACGATGGCGGCACCATGGTCGCAATGGCACTTGTAGGCGGCCTAAAATGGCAGATATTTTGCCCTCCGCTACGGTTCACCAATTGCAATTGATAACACCGACTGTTATCCATTTTCTTAGTGCTTTCTTTAAATCATATTGTTGAGCTCACTTTTATTATGGAAAAAGTAAGCAGTCAACAGATCACATGGATGTGTTCTAACATGACTTGAATTCAAGTCTTTGTTTCATTAACTTATTTATTTATTTTGCATATCAGAGCCTTCTAACTCATGACATCATTTAACTTGTTTATTTGGTCAGCAAGATGTACTGGATCCACCTGAAGATTTTTTTCGTATGAGGTTGATCATTACTCTACTTGAAACTTGTGGCCATTACTTTGATCACGGCTCTTCGAAGAAGAAACTTGACCGATTCTTGATACACTTTCAAAGGTATATTTTAAGCAAAGGTGCACTGCCTCTGGACGTCGAATTTGACTTGCAGGTCAGTCGATTACTGTATTTCATTATCCATGATTTATATGTTAATTTATGTCTTTGATGATTTGGATTAGCTATCCTAGTCCATGTATACATTAGTATTTATTTTAGACTGCTAATCCAGTCCAATAGAATTGGGAGATCCTTAGTGGCGGCATCTATATACCATATATGTCTTCTGGATGGCATCTCATATAACATTTTAATATTTAGAATTTGGAATATTTATATGACGAGACGAGGTAGCTTTAAGCACTCCTATAGTTTTAGTTTCTCTTGTTTTATGATTATTTGGTCATTTACTTTGGAAGATAAGTTCGGATCAAGAATAGGATTTACATGTAATAACCATATTATAAAGCATCGTGCTATTTATAGCAAAATGTAGCTGCCTACATTTGCCCTATAGTTCCACTTTTCTGTCCAGCAACTATAACCCATGAACTTGAATACCTATTTTAGAATGTGTTTGTCAGAAGATTTCAAAAACTGTCACAGATTTTTAAATACTTACATTTGCTATCTTGGCCTCGTTATCTGTTGTGTAGGATCTGTTTGCGAACTTGCGTCCCAGTATGGTTCGTTATACTTCTGTTGAGGAGGTGAATGCAGCTCTAGTGGAGCTTGAGGAACATGATCGAATTGTTTCTGCTGATAAGGCTATCAGTGAAAAACATTCTGACACTGAGAAGCCCTCAAGAAGGACCCCTTCCACCACGATGGTTGGCAATGGACAGAGCAATGATAATGGTGCAGAGGAAAATGGAGTACAGGATGAGGTTAATGATGTTGAGCATGATTCGGGAAGTGACACAATTGATGAAGATTTGGATGAGGAGAATCATGATGATGTGTGTGAGACTGAGGATGACGAAGATGATGAAGATGATAGACCTGGGCCTGCTTCTGATGAGGAAGATGAAGTCCATGTGAGACAGAAGGTGACAGAGGTAGACCCTCTGGAAGAAGCCAGTTTTGATCAGGAGCTCAAGGCTGTCTTACAGGCAAGGGTTCACCTAATTTATTATGTTTACTTGCTCCTGATTCATTTCTGCAATATTTGCCAGTTTACCTTGATATGCACACACATACACGTTGGGAATGCTTTTACTCCTTGAGTTTAAGTTTTCTCAATCATACTTAGTTTATTAACTTTCTATAGAAATGAACATAAAAACAACTTGGCTTAAATATCATTTTGGTCCCTGCAAATACAGCAAATATCTATTTTGGTTCCTGCAAAAGTGTTTTTAAAAAAAAATAGTCCTTGCAAAATTTAAAATTATTCATTTTGGTCCTTGTAAAAAGTTTTTTTAAAAATAACCCTTGTAAAATTTATAATTATTCATTTAGGTCCCTGAATTTTTTTTTTGAAATAGCCCTTGTAAAATTTTAAACTATTTATTTTGGTCTGCGTGACACATCAGCTTTAAAAGAACCTTAGAGACGAAAATGAATACTTTTAAATTTTGCAAGGGTTATTTAAAAAAAAATAAATTTTTGCCGGGACCAAAATGAAAAATTTTAATTTTGCAAGGGCTATTTTAATTTTTTTTTAAGGACTAAAATGGATATTCGCTATACTTGCAGGGACCAAAATGATATTTCAGCCAAAAAACTTTTTTATAGAAATGAATTCAATAAATCCAATTGTTCAATTGAATGTTCCTATTTAGTAGTTAAAATGTAAAAAGTTTCAGTAGATTTGCAATGGCTCTACTCCTTTCCTGAACCCTTCCATGACACCATTGAATTGAAAGATTTTATTAAGTAGATCAAGTATTCTAAATTTCGAACGATGGGAGCTATGAAGCATCAAGTTATCTTTTTATGTTGTTGAAGAAATAAAGAGAAAAAACTTGATTAATTCTTTATCAGAGAGTTTAATGTATGATATACTATTTAAAATGCAAGTAAATGTCGATTATTAGATTATATACGTATGAATGTCTTATTTATCAGAAAATTGGCATGCAGTATTATCATGTTAATATTACCTACTCAGTGGTTAGGTTTGTAAATTATTTCCTAGGAACCCTCCTGCTATGCTGATATCATTAAAAAATAAAATCTGTATTTGATACTATCTTAGGTGACATGGATGGAACTAGAGCGGTTAAGAAAGGAATAACAGAAACAACTACTAGATGATTCAGTCCATATGCGTATGAAATTGAATATTAGAACGTCAGGATTACTTTACAAGTCTTATTATGTTAGTATAGTTATCGAGCCGATCTTCTATTAGTTGTACTAGACTTGTACTTGAACTAGATTATTTGCAAAATAGTTTATTTTTTTATGCCACAACATCTCAGTTATTTGTGAAATATATTTTGTCTTTTTTTTTGCTTTTCCACCAAATACCTGAATTCCAACAATCTTATGTAAGATTAGATTATCTTGGGAAGTAGAGGTCAGCATTTCCTTGATGTAAGGAATATTTGGCTGTAATTATAATGTATTTATTGTACTTGTATCATAATTTATGCAGGAGAGTATGGAACAGCGTAGGCTGGAGCTCCGGGGCCGTCCTACGTTGAATATGATGATTCCAATGAATGTATTTGAGGGATCTGGGAAGGATCATCATGGGAGAGGAACTGGTGGGGAAAGTGGTGATGAGGCGTTAGATGAGGATACTGATGGAAACAAAGAGGTTCAGGTAAAGGTTCTTGTGAAGCGTGGGAACAAGCAACAAACAAAACATATGTCCATCCCCTGGAATTCCTCACTGGTGCAGAGTACAAAACAGAAAGAAGCAGCTGAGCTTCAAGAGAAAGAAGACATTAAGAGGCTTATCTTGGAGTATAATGATAGAGAGGAGGAAGAGCTTAATGGATTAGGTACTCAGCCAACAAACTGGATGCAGAGTGGAGGAAACAAGACTGGTGGTCGTGGCTACTCTTCAGAAGGCAGGGGTGGTGGATCACGGCATCGGCATCATAACTATTATGGCAGTGGTCTCTACTATAGCAGAAGAAGGTGAATGATACTAGCAGATATTTTATACCATCTGCTTCCCCTCAGCAGGACAAATATTCGAAAACAAAATTCATGAGATATTCATGATAAGTTATGGCGTAGCCTTCTCTTTTGCCGAAGATTCCTGGCAACGAAGAGTCTAATCCCTTATCTTATTGGTAAGTGGTGGTTTTAAGTATGGTGGACTGGAGATACAAGATATTTTTAGTGATTTGCACACATCTGGTTTCCTGACCAAAGCTGACTGCAGAATTACAAAATTGTGGGGTGGCCTGCAGACATGTCTTATTATGTGGAGTCCTTATAACTAACTATATATTGGCGTCTAAACCTCTTGTATAGCTGTATATGGAGACAAAATCACTAAATGTATGGTTTTGGTAGTTTTTACTCTTTTAACAAGGATGATTGATGAAATCAAAAACTGTCAACTATCAGTTTGAAAATCGACCTCTCTTGTGGTGGTGTCATAGTCACTGAATGTCTCCCATCTATGTTATCAATGTGTAGTTCTTTATAGACTGAGTATGGACCAATTTGATCCTTGACTAGTGGGTATTTCTCTTGTATAAACTATAGATAATCGCTTGATACCCCAAGATTTACTTATTTGAACGTTAAGCATGATGGTAATATGGTTGGCTTAACTGATTTGAGCTTCTGTTGCAATTCTTGTTTTACGCTATGATATGTCATTATTTATTTCGTTGAGCTCGATGCGCTGATTCTAGTCGAACAATAGTTTCATCAGTGTAAACACCAAAAAAACATTTTCATCAGTGATTGGCATGGCTTCATATAGGATTCAAGATTTTACACAGCTTTTCAATGTTTAGATAGTGAGAATTAATTTAATAAAACTAAACAACAATGTTATGTCTTTTTTTTTTGCTGAAAAAACAACGGTGTTATGTAAACTAACTTGCAATTTATCATCGACTGCCATAATTAAATTAAGGTTTAAATATGTATTTAGTCCTTGCAAATGTTCTTGTTTTTTGATTTAGTCCCTCCAAAATTTTTTTTTAAATACGTCCCTGCAAAATAACTTTTTTTTTAAATACATCTCTACAAAATAAAATTTTTAAAAACGTTCCTGCAAAATAGTTTTTTTTTAAATACGTCCCTACAAAATAACATTTTTTTTAAATATGTCCCTGCAAAATATCACAATTTTTTTTTGTTGGGACGTATTTCAAAAAAAAGGTTATTTTGTAGGGACGTATTTAAAAAAAAGTTATTTTGTAGGGACGTATTTAAAATTCCAACTTTCGGAAGGGCATATTCAAAAAAAAGTTATTTTGCAGGGACGTATTTAAAAAATAATAATTTGCAGGGACTAAATCGAAAAATAGGGACATTTGCAGGGACTAAATACATATTTAAACCTTAAATTAAAATTTTTAACGGCATCCAACTTGAACCATTTCATTTGCAAGTTTGTCATCCTCTTAAAATAATTAAATTTTTGTCTATCTTCTCCTTTCCCTCGTAACAAATGGGTAGGATCTAAATAGGGTGCTATAAATCCATTACATATATAAAAAATGGTCTTTTAGACACTTTTTTTGGTTTCGGGATCTTTTAGACACACTAATAAATGGTTAGCCAATTTAAATTTGCACAAGGAATCAAAATGCAAAATAACTAACTAGTAAGCATCCCTCCTGCAAATACCAGATTATTTTTACACATTTGAAACCAATACAAACTAGTGAGAAAGACTTGTTCCTCAGAACAAGATAGACTTGCAAATTTCAACGATTGAAATTGGAAATTGAAATAACACTTTTTTTTTTTCTATTTTATATTAATAAATTATGAGATTAATTTGTATAGAGAGACTCATGTAGTTCATTAATTACATTATCTTCCAACCACATTCCATCCTTCTGCCAAATCAGTTCCAGTATTTCAATAACCGCTTCACGTTCTTCCTACGATTCAAGGCCTCCATCTTTACTGCATTCTTCACCCCTGTGCTGAGAAAGATGTGTTTCCTCCAGTTCTACTCTAGTTTCTACCATTTTTAATTCTCTCAATCACTCTCACACAGTAATCATCCCTTCTGACATCAACAGGTTACTGAAGTACATATTTTCTGAATTAAAGTCTTTTTAAGAGCAACAAAAACTACTAATTGACTTTTTGAATGCAGTGCAGAGATTTCTGTATTTTTTGGAGAGAGATATGAGATGAGTGAGATTAGAGAGTGGGTGCAAAGTGGTAGAGGTGAAATTTGTTATTGTTATGATTTTATTTGTATCACTTCACTTCCATTTGTTTTAAATATAGCTGACACAAATTCACTTTGTTTTAAATATAGATGAATCCAAGCTGTGTGGTTAAATATATTCTCTGTATTTTGATTTCTAATTCGTTACTGTTGTGTGGTTAAACAAATTTCCTTCCTAAGCTCCATTTCCTACAACTTGTAACGACATGCGCAGAATATTCCTCGTGCCCCCTTATTAATAAAATTCATTTACTTCTTATTTTTTTTGGGGGGCTGCATTGTTCATTTGCAGAGGTTAAAAGCCACGTTCCCCGTTAATAAAAAAACAAGAAAAAAAGCACCATCTCCTTCTGCATTTTGCACTCACACTCTCTCTAATCTCTCTCTAACCGGATAGGATTTTCTAAACCACTCGCTTTCGCGCTTTCACGCACGCAACAACAACAACGCCTTCTTCTCTGATTCTCTCCTCTCACCATCTATTCGGTATGTTTTTCTCTCTTTCCCTATACCCTTTCTTCTCAATCTCGTCTTTTTCCCTTTTCAGAATCAGAATATGTGGTGTTTCTTTTCTTAAATTGTGATTCTCTGCTACCCAATGCTTTCTTCTCGTTCTCCTTTTTCCCCTTTTCAGAATATACATTGTTTCTTTTCTTAGTTATATTTGTGATGTTTTGATTCAACCTAATTTTTCCTATTATCTTCCTACTCTTATTGCCATCGTTATACTTGTATATTATCTTGCTCATTCAATTTACAGATGATGATAGATAGGTAATGCTCATTCAAAATAATACATAGTTGTAAACTCGTATATTAGTATCTATTAGGATAACTATTGCTCATTCAGTTTACTGATTTTGATTGAATTATTACTGATTTTTATTGAATTAGCATCTATTAGGCTAAATATATGGCATTTGTTTTGCTTAGATTTATTGCCAATGTTCATATCCTGGGGTCATGGTTTCCTGTCCACAACATTTGTTTCAAACTTAACAAATTTGGTAAAGTTTGCATAGTCCTTTGGCAACTTTCTGAATATTCCTGATCATGGTTCCTTAGTTTTATTTTTGTTGTTGCTGGGATTAACAAACTAATGGGAAAATATAATTGTGCCTTAGCTTTCTCATCCTTATCTAGTGACATTTATTGGGTATTGCCTCTCATGTGTTCATTTCATTTTTGTTTTACTGTCTTACTCTTGCTTAGCCAAGTCTGGAACCTCTATACAATGATGCTCCAAGTAGGACTGCATTGCTTTTCTTTGAGTAGAACAGAAGGGATTGTTACTGCTTTACTGAAATGTGTATATGATTTATGAAGTCGCTTGAATTTTTGACTTATGAAATGAAGTTACAATATTGTAGAAACTAGAAACAGTCTTGGACTTGACTCTTGAGAATGAACGCATAAATCTGTTTCCATGTTTCTCTTCTAATAGGTTGGGCTGGATTAGCAATTAAAAGTAAAAAGGTGGTTTTGGTTTTGGTTTGGTTTGGGAAGGGTTTTCCCAACTTTTTCCCCCTGGAATAAAATTGGCTGATGATTCCTAGTTTTTTTTTTCCAATGTTTTTCTTTTGCAATTTCTCATCCAGGGCCAGGGGGTTGTGGCAGATTTTATTTTCAGTGTGCCCAAACTATATGATGATGCTTCAGTGACAACTATATGTAACTTGTTTGCTTTTATTTTACTTCTGTTTCTTTTATCTCTTTTTCAGGAAAACATAAATGGGCTCTTGGGCTACATCATCTGTTCTGTCCAATCAATTTATTCCTCTGTCTATTATTTTTACTAATTCTACCATGAATTCCAATCTGGAAGCCAGTTTCCACAGAATATACAAAAGTGTAAACAAAGAAAAATTCAGTCTCTCTTACTCTAGTGATAATTTTGAAGTTGGGAGTCAATTTGCAATCAAATCAAGTCGGGAGGTATCTTATTTTCAAACCCAACGAAAACACACATGGGAAGAACCAGATATTGGTAGTGACAGTGACAGTGAATATGATGATAATAATGATGAAGATCAGACGCATGAATTTGAAAATGATGCGGAAGAGGAAGAGACAAAGACGTCAGCTACTACTGATGATAATATAACTTCACAGGACAAGTATGAGGAGCATATTAGGAAAGGTACTTTTCTTGTTTTCTGTTTCTTTTTCTTTATTGGAGCCATAACATAACATATTAGGAATAGACTTTGGCGAGGCTAATCAGTCAAGTGTTGATTAATTTGATTGTCATGAAAAGATAAAGACTTGAGTTTGGGTTGGTCAAAACCATGACCATTGACAACTCTACTAAAACAAGCTAAGTCTAAGTTTTAAATATTGCCCTGAAGTTTGGGATTATAAAGCCAAATTGTGGCCTCCCTTGATAACTATACCACAAAGCTTCGTTAGGTCCCTGCTTAAAATAAAAGCTTTAAAAGTTTACCATATAGGTTGATATCATACGGTCATGCCTGATCCTGGCCGTGGTTTTTTGTTTATCTCTAAAAGACAATTTCTGTATTTTTTTTCAAACATTGTTACAGACTACGTTCTCTTATGCGAATAACAAGATATAATGGAAAAAGTAATATCAGATTTGCCAATTTGGTGGTCAATTCGGTTTTCAAACCATTGCTTTACATATTAAATAAATGTTACTTTCAGATGGTTTCAAGCTTTAACTAGTTCCTAATTATGGAACATGTCCTATGAATTAAAATAGATACTCAAAAGAATGTTGATAAATAGATTGTAGAATATCTCCTGACCTCGTACTAAAAGTATATATTGTCACTATTGCAGAGATTGAACAGCTTTTGGAACCAGAAGAAATGGAAATACTGCAACAGAATATAACTCCTAACTTGGAAAAAATATCATCTGTATGTCTGTAACTCTGCATCTATCTCTCCCAGTGCCCTGCTTTCTTATTTACACATAAGCTCTTATATTCATGTTTTCAGGAAAAATGGAACCCATTGCACTCTCTTGCACTATCGATGCAGATTAGTTGCTTGGATAAGCTTCTTGAAAATGGTTTTGATATTGATTTCCTTAATAAGGTTCGTTTAATTATTTAAATTTAAAAGGATGTCAATATCTGCATAGAATTTGCCTAGTCTAAATAAGATAATTTGATCAAACAGGAAGGTCTCACTGCACTTCATAAGGCAATTATAGGTAAAAAGGAAGCTGTAATAAGCCATCTTTTACGCAAAGGTGCAAATCCTCATGTTAAGGATAAGGTACAGATAAACTCCCTACATAACTGTCATAAACTATTGATGGTATTCTGTAAGTGTTTTGTGCTTAGGTGTTTATATAATTATTGATATGGTAGGATGGAGCTACTCCACTTCATTATGCAGTTCAAGTTGGTGCGAAGCAAACTGTGAAATTATTAATCAAGTACAACGTTGATGTCAATGTTGCGGATAATGTGAGAGTTGGTTTAAAATCAAGCATTTTCTATTTGTAAAGATGTTCTTCAATTTAGCTTATTGTCTATGATTTATTTACAAATAATAATCTTTCAGGAAGGTTGGACCCCATTGCACATTGCCATTCAAAGCAGAAATAGAGATATAGCAAAAATTTTGTTAGTCAATGGCGCAGATAAGACGATAAAAAATAAGGTAATTTTGTTGGACATTCCACCAAAATGTTTAACATGTGTGATGATTCTGTTCATTCGAGCTTTCTTTGATGACTGATTCTTTACTAGTTATATTTTTCAATACTTTTTGGGCCATCCTTGTGTAGAAATCCTATCCTTCCTTTGGTTTCTAAGTTTGTATTATTATAAGTAGAAGTTGTTGAAGCTAGCTGCTTCCTTTCTATTATTAAGTGCTGTTGTACTAGTCATATTTATAAGGGAATACTTTTTTTACCTTGTGGTAGAACTTGATTGATTGGTTATGTTTCAGGATGGAAAAACAGCATTGGATCTAAGCTTATGTTATGGAAAAGACTTCATGTCTTATGACCTTGCCAGATTAGTGAAGATAGTAGTTCCAGCTAACAAAGGTTCATAATATATATGCTAGAAGTAATCAACCGGAACCTGATTCAGGTTTCAGTTAAATATTATCTTCTCCTAATTAGGACTTAATTCTTCTTAGCTATCAGCCACCTCTGGGGATCTTAGGCTGATCTTTCCCAAAATGATGGAAAGTTTTGATGGAATGATTTACTAATGCCTACATTTAATGATTGCTTGGAATATTTTTGTAACATAGCTCTAAAGTGACAGCAGAGTATTGTCAACTGCAGACACAGAGTGTATAGCAAATGACTCGGTTCTAGCTGCTATGATCTTTCTACATGAAGAATTATTTCAAATAGTTATGAATCATCTAATGAGTGCTTGTATTGTTTTTTAATGACTTGTAAAAAGTAGACGCGGTTCTTATATTTATGTTTCATGTAAGTCTTTCAGATGGAAATTTGTTGGTAATATTTAAAGGATAGATGAAAACTTGTATATATGTTAAGTCGCATACTTTACATACCTTTTATGCATTGTTAATTTTGTAGTCACATCTTGTATTATATGTTTTTTTTTACAAACTTGTATTTTATAAAAAGTCGATGAATTTTAGACATTTCCCCTTTTCTATCATTTTTATTTTCTCTTGCACATTGAAAGAACTTCGAGATTCTCATTTATCAGTCAGATGTTGAGGAAAGTTGAAAACATATAGTCGACTAAGCGTAAACTGCTTTAGATACAAGTTGCTAAAAGCACCTCCAATGGAGGTTTATAACTAAGGGTTTGACAAGTTTTATGAGAAAATTCTAAGCTTATTTCTTTTATTTGTTTGTTCAATTGTCTCAAAAATGAATTTTTTATTTAAAAATAATTTGGAGATAATTAAAGCTATATTTCTTACAATTGATAGATGCTTAAGCATGTTTCAAAGAGATATCTAATATGTTGTGTTCTATAAAGTTGGAGGTGACGGACTTAGGCCTGCAAACTGGGGACCCAGCTACATTTACCCTATTGATACTTATTGAAGGTCTAGTAATTTTTTCTATTGGCATTTCAATCAAAAATATTTGATAATATTACAGGTCAAATTAAAAGCTCATTAACTACAAGTCAACTTGATATTACATATATCAACATAGTAATCTAATTTAAAACACCCTTTATCAAAACACGAGAAGAAAATTCACATTGAAAACATGAAGCAAATGTCAAGTATACCAATGAGGCTTAGGAGGTTCTACAACATGAGTTTAGAAGGGGTTCTGTTTTGCAGTAAAGCATCTGTTTATACAATTTCTACAACATGTTCTGACTTATGAATTGAGAATGACAACATGGATGAAGAACAAACATTAAACTATCATGCACCGGCTTCAGTAGACCTGCTTTGTCGTCTTAACTCTTGGTCAGCATTTCTAAGAAATTGATCCCAGCCACTCCCTGAGCTGGTATCTAAGTAATCATATGGAACTGCTGTTTTAAGGCCGGGCCGAACAGCACAACGATCTTCCACAATTCTCAACTCCACATCATCATCATCTCCTTCACTATGGATATGCTCTAATTCATCCCATGTAAACAACAGTGACAATGTAAAGCTACCCCAAGGGTTAAAATCCACAATCTTAACTCTCTCATCCTTAGTAATGTAAACATCAAATGAGTAGTTTTCTGACTCAAATCTAGTTCTCACATAACTGTTGAAAAATTCTTGTATCAATAATAGGAGATCATTCTTCTTTTCAAGCAGACCTGGATAAAAGGTAGTAACCTCTCGCTGAGAAATTCCGACTAATTTTTTATTCCGCACAAAACATCGAAATTCCATGTCTGGCTTAAGGGATGGATACCATTTACGGAGAGCAAGAAAGAAATTCTGGGGTCTTGATGAAAGTTTATCTTGACAAGAATCATAAGCATGGCACAAATCATGGACCAATGAGTCGGATGCTCGGAACAAAAGTGCAATCTCACTGAAAGTGGTGCAACAAAGGGTACCACAAGTGCTTATCCAAGCTGAATCTTTTGGGGAACTCCAATTCAGCTTGGGAAAGATTTCACCCCCAAGGGACTCAATGGATTCCTTAACTTTTAACTCAAGTTCTGGAAAAGAAGGCGGTGGAGAAGGTTCTTCTGCTTCATCACCAGATCCCTCTGACACCTGAAAATCTTCTTCCTCATCAGGATTATGAATTCTGTTGGGCAACGCATCTTCGTTTAAGACAGAAGTAGGCAATAGGAAGGGCCCAGAGTCATCAAGAAGGTACTGAATGAAAGATTCAGGTAGTTGATGAATTAAGGTTTTGATGGATACAGACTTGAACTTTGGGTACCATTCTTGAATCTGGCAACGATTAACCTCTTCCTCTTTCATATTCTGCAAAAGTGGTTTCTCCCTTAAAATAAAACTGGTCGAATTTCCTTTCTTCAACTATTTGGCATGCAATAGACATTCATACATATGATTAGTTATTCATTGTTGAAATGTAGCCAATTATCAGCTATCAGTATGCAAGGAAAAATATACAGCACTATGTAGCAAGGCTAAGAAAATAAGAAATTGCAAATAAGATAGGCAAAACTAGGCATATCAAATAGATCAAGTGCTTTCTTCTCATTTTGTACTCAAAGATAGGGTGCACTATTGATGGCAATATCAAGTTTAACTATGTATATGTGAGTTTGTGTGATAGATACCGACCGGGTATATGAATAGGTAACACAACTAACTAACCACTCATAAAATGAATTGGTATCGACAATGAACTTATATGACAGAAAGGATTGCCAAATGATATCCAACAACCATCTAGCCACAACACAAATCTACGAATCAAATTCAATTAAGGGTATAACTGGCTCAAGTACTAAAAATAATAATCATTAAAACAAATTATTAGAGTTAACATTTCAGATTCATATAAAGAATTGCAACAAATTTGTAATAGTTGAAGAGAGTCATACCTATCTATTGCTTTCTTGACATGGACGGAGTTAGGTTGAGAGGAAAACACGATGCAACGTTGCTGCCTCATGGCTTATGCTTTCTGCAAGACACCAGGCCCAGGCCCAGACCCATATGCCTTAATACTGCATTTTAATTCAGGCTTTATTAAATACACCTACATTATTCCTATCATACACCCCCACCGTGTTTCTTATATTTTTTCTATCATTCACTAGTACTTAGGGTATTGTATCTAACTTCTTTCCTATCCTAAAATGGACAAACCTTACATACACGAAAGATTGGGTGCCTACATACTAATTTGCAATCAAGCATATGATTGCATTGGTTTGAGTTAAATGAATGAAGTGATAAAGAAGACTGGTTCTCAAAGAAATGGATATTGTTGGTGTAACCTTAGTGTCAATCTATTCGGAATAGATTATTATTTGTATGTAGTATGTACATCGAAGACCCATCCATCGGCGAGACCTCATATATCAAAATTATCTAACAATAGCAAAAGTGGCCAACAAGTTACCAAAAGGTAAATTTTTTACCTTTAGATAACTTTTCGGAATAAATGTGTTTGTATTCGGAAAACAAATCTAGATAGAAGGTAAACAAATAAATTTTTTTTTAAAAAAAGAGTGATTTCGGCAAGGAGTCCAAAGCGGAGGGGAGAGAGGGAACTAGGGGTGGGAGATAGGGTGTCAGTGTGAGGAGATGGAGAAAGAGACACACACACACACACATATATATATATATATACACAGAGAGAGAGAGAGAGAGAGAGACGTATTTCAAGAAAAGTAAGAGTGAGGGTGCTATTGAAAAATGGAGTGCTAATAAGTTTGACATAGATCACGATTCGCTAGGGTCATATTGTGACTACAGAGTCCTAAATTTAGGCAAACAAATTTTTATTAGACAACTCACAACAATCAAAGGGTCATATTGTGAGATTGCAGACATACTTGATATATGAATTGTATCTTAAATATGGCCTCCATCCAATTAAAGCAGTGGATAAAATAAAGTAATCAAAACCTTATAAACTGTGTTTGTTAGGAAGGATAAAAACAAAATAAAAAGTTCATTTTTTCAAGTGTTGATGTGATTGTAATTTGTAAAGGTAAGGAAAAGTGGCCAACTTGAAATGGCTTGCATTGAAGATTGTCTTAATTTTATTATCATATTGTAGATTCAGAACAAAGAGAACAAATAAGAAGACCATTTAATAATATTTATTATTTCATAAGTAATTATCAATCCATTTCTCAATCCTCTAAGGATTTCATAAGGATCTGCAGCAATCCAACTAACATACTACACATTTGAACTAAAATACTAATATAGCCAATCACACCCATAACAAAACCATTGTCAAATACATGCAGTTCACATAAACACATCCTTAACTAAATAAAGCTATAAGACTAGTCATATCATAAAATTAAACTCAATATTTTGAGTCAATACTTCCCAGTGCCAGGTTCTCTCTTCTTCCAAAACTTAATCTGCACAGATCTTTGTTCCAACATTTTCTCCACTTCCTCCATAGGAACCCCTTTAGTTTCAGGCACAAAAATAATGACAAAGAAGATGGCTATAACAGCAATAATCCCAAAAATCATAAATGTCCATGCAGCACCAATTGCTTCAGTCAATGATAGAAAGGATTGAGAAACAACAAGATTGGAAACCCAAACAGTTGTAGATGCTATTCCACCACAAACTCCTCTGTATCTTAAGGGATAGATTTCAGAGTTGACAACCCATGGAACTGTTCCCATTCCTGGTGAAAAGAAAATGATGTAGAGACCAAGTCCAATTAATGCTGCCCAACCAAAATTGCTTGGACATCCTTTTGTGTACCATGATCTGTTATCTTTTCCACACATCTCTTTTATATAATCATCTTTGACTAAACATGCCCCTGGTAAGAGCTGCAAAATGAAAAAAATAGTATTGTCATTAATAAATATGATTAGTAAACACTTGCTTAAGCTCTTGGATGAGCTTAGTAAAATAGGGCTTAAATACTTTTTCGTCCCTGCAAATATTTTTTGATCCTTTATGTTTTGTTTTAGTCCTTGTCCTATGTTTTCACGTTTGAATTAGTCATTCTTTAGTCTATATTTCAGGGACGGAAATCAATATGAACTATTATGAGGATTAAAACCAACATATCCTAATATTAGAGGAACTAAACCAAAATAGTACGGACCAAAACCAAATTCTCAAGATTTAGGGACTAAAAGTAAACAAACTTTTTAGAGGAACTAAAAGCGAAAACTGATGTATTTGCTGAGGCGAAAACCACAACAACTAACCCTTAAAATAGTTTATGTATGTCCATAAATTGTTTTAATGTCATTTTCATAAGCTCCTTCAAATAGCTTATAAGCATAAGCTTTTTTCAACTTATGCGGACTTTACTATCATTTCTCTTAAATTGTAGAAATAATAACTTATAGGCAAAGCTCTTATATGATAACTTTTTAATTAAACTACATATCAAAATGCCCCATATTGTATAAGAAAAAAACATGAAGATGATAAAAAGAGAAAGTTGAATAAGAGAATTACCTTATCATGAGGAGCAGCACAAAAGCCACAAGAAGGTGAAGAAGCCTTTAAGCAAACGGTACAAGTCCATTTCCCAGGGTTAACAGCATTTTTGAAATCAGGACAAGTGCTAGTGCTATTATAATGAGAGCTTTCAATAACACTAACACTTGGAGCATGAATTTCACTCTCACGAAAAGTGACAGTTAAAAGAGCCAAAGAAGCAACAACACCACACAAACTAATAAGAGCAAGTTTTTTTCTACCAGTTTTATCAATGAAGTAAATGCTCAATATTGAACCAAATGCATTCAAACCAGAAGTGATGAGTGAAAGAAGCAATGCTGTTCTGTTAGATGCAAAACCAGCTAGTTGAACAATGCTTGGACTGTAGTACATAACTGTGTTTATACCAACAAATTGTTGGAAAAATTGTAGTCCTACTCCTGCATATAATCCTCTTCGAACTGCTGTTGTTTTTAAGAGTTTGATCATGCTTATCTTTTCTGATGTCTTTGATTCATTGATTTCCATGTCTACTGATTCCTTTAATGCTTGGATTTCAGTTTCTACTTCCTCTGGTGGGTATATTTTCTTCATTAGTGCTTTTGCTTCTTCCTCTTTGCCCTGTTGCATTATAAGAACAAGGTTTGCAACAGAATAAGATCAAAAGTGAAGGTTTAGAATTTTAGAGACAAGGTTCTAAATTGCGCTCGCAAACATAAATTGTAGTTGCGGTCGTGGAGACATCAAAACCATTATGTTAAGCCAAATGGCAGTCGCGCCTGAGCTGTCAATCTTGGCCCAGTCCAACGGGCCGGCCCGATAGCCCAATGTTTTAGGCTGGGCTTAAAAGATAGAGGCCTAAAAAGAACTAGAGTATTTTGGGCCAACTTAGTTGGCCATGGGCTGAATTGGGCCCACTTTTATGTTTTTTGAACCATTTTTGCATTTTTCTTTGTTAAAATGTGAAGTGGGCTGCGCTAGCCTGCTAGCCCAGTATTTTGAGTTGGGCTGAGCTAAAAAACAGACCAGTAGATAATCGAGTTGGCCCAACCCAACTTGCTTTTGCACTTTGGGTCATTGGGCTGGCTAGGCCGGAACAGGCAGCCCATTTAACAGCTCTAGTCATGGGCCTTGATTTAAAACATAGTTTGAAGACAAACTAACCTTACGGTACAACCAACGAGGTGATTCTGGGAGTGACAACATAAGTACAATTTGTATCGCAGCAGGTGCTGCTGCAACCCCTAACATCCACCTCCATGTCCCTGGTGCCTGAATAAGAGACCATTTGGAAACAAAAAATAAATGAGAATAGATATGAAAATGTTGTAACCTGTGTTGGCATCCACCTAGTACAATTTTTGTTGTAACCTCTGATAGTAAATTAGTGAGTGAGTACTGACCTTAGTGAAGGCCAAGTTGATGAGATAGGAAAGGAATTGACCACCAGTAA
Organism: Astragalus glycyphyllos; assembly: GCA_963573325.1. Classification (NCBI taxonomy): domain Eukaryota; kingdom Viridiplantae; phylum Streptophyta; class Magnoliopsida; order Fabales; family Fabaceae; genus Astragalus; species Astragalus glycyphyllos. Next base: position 61,572,953 of record OY754311.1, read on the forward strand.
TGAGAAAACTGTTGAGACTAACAAGGGCACCACGAACTCTAGTTGGTGAAGCTTCAGAAATATATAAAGGAGAAGCCATTGAAGCCATACCAACACCAAGGCCAACAAAAACTCTACCCACTAGAAGTACAGCTGGACCATTAGCCGCAGCCATAATAATAGACCCCGTTAAAAATAGGGTATCTGCTACTATTATTGCTATTTTCCTTCCAAATCTATCATTTAACCATCCTCCAATTGCAGCTCCTATTATTGCCCCAGCTATTGCTGTACTCACTATTGCTTCCTGTTGGTACATTTCATATTAGAATCTATTCAAGCTAAACTACCACCTTGTACATAATTAATACTTAGTTAAACTATTGTTAATTTTTGTGTTTGTTGAGAAAAAGCAGAATTGCCTGCCTTAAAGAACTATCTCTCTAAATCGGACGGTTCATGCTACGCACAACATAGGATCTCTGTCCCACAAGCTGAGTTCTACACGGTCAGATTCTTTAACTGAACACAGACTTCACAAAAAGTTTTGACTTAAATAAACCAATCTAACGGTAGGCCGGTCATAAAATCCTGTCATGGATGCATACCCTGATTGAGTACTACACTACGGCATAATGAACTATTTGTATCATCAATATTTCAATATATCTTTTGAATCAGAATATTTTGTATATTATCTTACCTAATATTCATATCAAAACAAAAAGGAATCTTAATTTGGTGCCGTATAAATTATTACTTTTGTAGAAATTTTCCTAAATTGAAAAGCCCCGTCTATTCTTTTTCCTATTTTACTGTCTTATTTTATTGAATAGCTTGTGATTGATGATGTAGGTTGACAAAAATAGTTGAATCATGAAAAGATAATTTTTAATTGAAAATTAATAGTTCATGTAAATTTCCTTCTTAGTATATTAACTATTTTTCAATAATGATAATATTTGAAATCTTAATTTATTGCTCAATTAAAAAACAGGATATTATTTTTTCCTTATCCTTAATTTCTAATATTTTCAATAAATGAAATCTGATTTGTCTAAAAATAAATGGAAAAAGATATTATAAGTAAATACCTACTTTATAAATTTAATTAATAGTACTTTTTATATGCATGTTTAAATAATATATTATTTTTTCAAATCAAATATGTTATCATATTTTTTATAACTTTGTATATTTTTCATTTTTTATTAAAGATAGAACACGCTGTCAAAAAAAAAAATTAAAGATAGAACATTTTATGAAAGTAAAAAAATACTGTGATATTAGAAATAACCAAAAAAATTGCATCTTATAAAGAGTAATAAAATAAAAATCTAAGAGACTGCTTGTGGGGTATTAAAATTTGGTCAAAAAATGAAAGAAAATAAGAGAGACTTCTTAATAATAATTGCTTCAAAGAAAATAATCTATTAATAAAGGGAATTTCAAAATAAATTGTCATTTTGGTGTTAGATTTTTCTGACCAAAATGCATTTATTGTAATGATAACTACCCACTAACTCACCAATCCATTTCTAATTCTAATAAAAAAGAAATAAAACCACCTACTAACACATCAACATACCAACACATGAAAGACGGGTCCGGAGGGCCCGTCTTTCCCCCTAGTAATAATAATAATAATCTATAACTATTAATAAAGGAGATTCTAAAAAAAACTGACATTTTGGTGTCAGATTTTTCTGATCAAAATGCCCTTATTGTAATGATAATTAACCACTAATACCCAACACATTTCTATTTCTAATTCTAATAATAATAATAACCACTCACTAACACACCAATACACCAAAAAGCCCCTAATAATAATAATAATAATAATAATAATAATAATAATAATACAGCTGGAAGAAAATATAAAAGTGAAAATAACATAATTGATCATATACATCTATTTTAAGAAACAAACTTATAAATAAGTCTTTTTCCCAATTGTAATTTTTAGAAAATAATAGGAGTTGTTTTTTTTTTTTGTGTGGAAATTGCCTGAAAAATCAGGAGTTGTGTTTTTCATGGGTTACAGTTGTTGGTGTCAGTCTTACTCTGCTTTGTTGGGCAACATCCCCCATTGGCCCAACCGAACATTTGTTCAAGCAACACATAATTAGGACATTGTCTTGTTCCAGAATTTTATTTCTATCTCTCTCACATACTATCTTTTTTTCTATTTGATTTTAATAAAGAGATGGAAGTGCTGATAATTGACACTTTTCACATCTGGTTGAAGTTGAAAACCGTGGCAAGAAAAAAACAATTGGGTCTATGTAATAAAAAATTAAAAAATAATAATAAGTTAAAGATTATCCAAGTATATAAATTGGATCTCATCCGGTAAATCCGGATCCGGTAATCTATTTATCCGCCGAAACCGTTTTAAAAAAAGGAACCTACGACACACGTTAACAAATAAATTTTTTTCCCTTTTTTTTAAAACATTTTTTTGTTAAACTATGTTAACAAATAATCTTAAAACAATTTTTGTCAAAAAAGTAATCTTAAAAAAAAAAAAGAAAACTGTGTTAAATTGTTGTTAAAAATTATCTCTGAAAATTATATAGAAAATCAAAAAGAAACCAAGGTTATATTTTTTAAGCTGAACAAATATATTTTTATAAATTAAAAAAATGAAAAAAAAATTGAGGTATTAGTAAAAAGTGGGAACACTTTTCAGCAAGAAATTTGTCCGAGCAATTAGAAACATAGAAAACCATGTGATTTGTTTTTTAGTGCATATAATATAATAAAGTGGGTGGTTGTGAAGAGAGAAGAGGCAAGGGCATTAAAGTAAATTCAAATAGGTTGGAATTCACATTCACATGAAAGAGTTTGTGTTGATTGGGAGAGAGTAAGATCATTGATTAATAATGGTCTCAAATTTCAAGGGAGGGGAGATAGGCATTACCTGAAGCCATGTCTTCTTATCTACTGATTTGAAGTCATCTCTGATATACAAAAGGGCACCAGATATAACTCCTGCATAATAATATTCCACCAATTATAAATCCCAATTCAAATAATAATAATAATAAGTTATGCAAGATTCTATGAAAAATAAAACATTTCATGCAACCTTATTTTTTTAATAATAAAATTCGCACAAAGGGAGACATGTGTCAGTGACATGCTGGGCTGTTGGGAGGCAATGTTTTTTTTAAAGTGGACATCAAATTGGTGAAACTTCTAAATCATATCTCGTTTGCTTTAAACGGTTCAAACCGACATCAACCGAAAGTCAAACATCCAAAAAACTAGGCCAAAGATGAGATCAACTTTCGGTTTAGCTAATTTAATTGTTCGGTTAGGTTTGGTTTTTAAAACACTCTCTCAAGCCAGAGTAACACAATTTGCAACCAGTTTCACCATTTGGACTCAAATGGGCTCATTTTATGCACCCTTATAAAAATATGTAAAATTAAATTTAAAAACACATATAATATGGTAAAATTTGTAACGTAATACTGGAAGAGTAAAAGGGTATTTTTGCAATATGATGGGTAGAAAAAGACAGGGAAAGCATAATGATGTAGAAGTTTTGATGATCTAAACAGAGGATGGTTAAAAAACAGAGAATCACAAATAAAAAAGAGAAGTTTTGAGAGAGAATAACAAGATGATGAAAATGGACTATAAATTAATACAACAAATAAATAAATAAAAAATTAATTACCAGTATCATAACCAAAGAGAAGACCACCGATTCCAGCGGAGAAAGCAAGGCGAAGAACATAAGGATTCTTCCATGAAAGAGCCAAACATTCTCTAAAAGCAGACATATCTGCTTCTGGCACCCCCCCTTCCATGATTACACAACCCTCTGTTTTTCTCTTGAAGAAAAGAAGACACTCACTGTAAGAGAAGAAGAGCGTAGAAAATATGTAATATTCAACGTTAGTTTTTCTCGGTTGAGCAAGTGTGTTGAGTTTCGGAGAAATTAGGCTCAGGTTGGGTGTATTTATAGAGTGGGAAACGTGAAGATGACGAGTTTTCGTCACTAATAATAATGAGCATAGAATTAATTTTATTTCTTTTTTTACATAAAAAAGATTTTGCTTTAAAAATGAAAAATGCTTATCCAATATATTTTATTTTAATAAGGATTAAGACTCTATTTGGTAACAATATCGGATAACGGATAACAGGTATATACACCGCTCCTCTTTCAACCACCTTAAAAGTATCTATACCATGAACTTTTATTAGTTGATGGTGCCAACGACTATATACACTAATTAATCCTTTTAAATAATTTCTATGGTCAATGTGTCAAATTTTTTTTTCTATGCTTAAGAAATTCGAGTATAAATTTCATATCACAAATTCACGTATTACTTATTTTTCAGCTATAATTTGTATTTAAAATTTTTATATTAAATAAAATTAAATTAAAATAAAATATTAATTTTTTTGACTGAAATTAAATATTAATTTAAAAGTCATTAAAAGGGTTTGAATTTATTTGAAGATAGTGTACACCAATTAAACTCTATTTGTTAATCATTTTTTAAAATATTTTAAATGAAAGAATTTTACATTAAATACATCAATTAATGATGAATTTTTATTAGTTATATATTGATGTCAAAGAAAAAGTAGTCAAATGCACTGCACCCGAACTCGAATAAAAACTCAAGAACAATCAAGAAAATTTCCAGAGAGAAAAAATGGACAAGCGAGAATGAAGAATGTGAATTTTCCCGCTTGTGATCGCTCTTATTTATTGACTTTGACCTTTGCTTAGCGAGTTGGCTTTGATAAACCACCTTACTTTGGGTGGTCTAGAAAATGCCACATTTCTCTATGTCAGAAGCTACTGACAAAGCACTGCTTGCTCAATGAGGGTTGCTTACATAACGAGTGATGTATGACGTGGTCTCATTGTTTGCTGTCACGTGCCCTTTCTGTTAGCAGGTGCTGGAGAGCAGCTCTATTTTAGCGAGTGATGCTCGCTTAGCGAGATGCTGAAACTTCAAAACCCTAATATCTTGATTGATTCACCTACTAACCATACTTAGATCTACTTCAAAGCCCCAAAAACATATCTTCATCTAAAAATGAGTTTATAACTTGTTATTTACACTAATTAAACAGATTTTGGGACTATATAATCTAACTTATATGTCTTGTGGTGTGGATGCCTATAACGTCATGATAGGTCCCATCGTACTCTTGGTGTGGTGCATGACCTCATGCTTAGGGTTGCAGCTCCCGCCAACATCAAAATATATGCAGTATGTCTATGTAGGCTGTCTCGTAGTGTCAACCCGAATCTGGCTGGTTCAGGCAAGTTATTTGGAATAAGAGAAAAGAAAAAGAAAAAGAAAAAGAAAATCGGAGAATAAAGAAAGAAGCATATTTATAAAGTAACAATAATATTTCTAAGTTAAAATGAGATATGATAATGAAAATAAATATTTTTGATAAATCAAATATGAATTTGAAATATTATTAAATGAAAAAGATAAAAAGATAACAAGATAAAGACTTAATAAAAATCAAACATTTAAAATAATAATGAATAATTATTTTATCAATAATTAAAATATATAGTAGAAAATTTATTTAATTACATATTTAAAATAAAAAAAAGTCACGTGGTTAACACAAATCACAAATCAAGTTGAATACAATACAAGTAAACTAGAAATGACTCTGTAATTCAATTATTCAAATGAGGGTAATATTGTGATTTCAATAAAAATCACCTCTCTAACGTTTTCTTCCCAAATGGGGAATAAAGGATTTTGCATTGAAATTGAGGATAGTGAAAATTTTCCTTTTCCTTATTGGTTAGTTAGTACCCAAATTTTGGAAATACGTGTTTTCCTATCCTCTTTATTTTCTCCCCTCATTTAATTAACTATTCCAAACACAGTGTTAATTCTTTGAGCTATATAGACTAGTCACTAGAGGGTCCTCAAATTTTGCAGAACAGTGCAATAGTAGTAGTTTACAAGTCAACTTGGTCGGCATACATAAAGATGAAAGGCCTCATTTCTTGTGTAATTTTGTTTGTGAACGGAAACCTATATTTAAGAAATAAAATCATTTATTCATAGTATAGTATAAAATAAGAAGTAGATAACAAAAATTTATAACAAAATAAAATTATTACTTGTTTAATTAAAATATTATACCATATGTTTATTATAAAATTAATTTTTGGGTACAAATTACTATAAAATTATTTTAGTTCCTAATGGATAAGGTTTTCAGAAAGTCTATATAGAACAATGCAGAAGAATACAAGTCAACAAGCTTAGTCAATAAAGCAATTTAATTATATTTTGAAATGTAACTCCACATAGAAAATACAAAAACTATCTTTTTAAATGACATGAATGATTTTTTTTTTATAATTTAGAAAAGAATCACATTTGACCAATAAAATACAATAATGGTGGATAAATTAATGAATAACAAAAACATCAAAATTGGCTATTGTGCATTGCCAAAATAGCTTAAAAATCAGACAGAAAACCCAATCCTTGAGAAATCAAAGTCTTCCTATCGTTGCTTGGAGATAGAGACTAGTGTTTGGGTCCATTGCCCTCACTGGGCCTTACGGGAATCCTTGACTTAGAGTTCACTGGCTGAGTGTCTGAGACCAACCATTCAATTCACCAATAAAAATAAAATCTTCACTGCTAAATGAAATTTTTTAGGAAATTTATTTATGTTTCTATAAATACTGATACGTCATATTCCTTGGTAAAAATTTATGACTTGTTGATCAATCTAGTACCTGCTCCATCACATATTACTTGACGTTTTTCAATTTCAATGAAACATTAATTTCAATGAAAAAAAAATTCTATATTACTTAACGTTTTTCAATTTCAATGAAACATTAATTTTTCTTTTCCCATTGTACCCTTCATTTTAATAATCTCCCTTCTTCCAATTCTATTAATTTCTTTTTTCATATTATTAAAGAAGAATATGAAAAAAAAAGAAAATTAATTTTGTAAAGTTACTCATAGTTTTTCTTTCTCATACAAAATTAACTACATTGTTAATTTCTACAAAATGGCCAAAGTGACATATAATTTATAATATGAGACAGAGGGAGTAATAATTTTTAAAATTTTACAACAAAATTAGTAAATAATTTTATGGGTTTTGCACGAGGCAATAGTCGTTGAATATTGATTGTGAGGATCACTTTCCAAGACAATTCTAGTTATTTTGATTAGCAACTAAATTTTTAATTAATTGTTGCTAATGGAGTTGGTTGATTGTTGTTTGAGTCAATAATTGATTGTTTAATGTTGCTTGGATACATGACTACATGAAATAATTGTGTGATTGTTTGCTAGTTTAAGTAAATTCCATGGGGTAGTGTTTGAACAAAAGTTAAGGTGCCAATAGCATTAATAAGGGTAAAATGGGAATTTCCATACCAAATTCCCTTAACTCTCATCTCATTAAACTCTGTCATACTTACACAACACACACACACAAAAAGAGTTTTTGAAAGAAAAGAAAAGAAGAGAGAAAGAGAGATAAAACAAAGAGGTCCTAGGAAGGTAGCTCAGTTGGCGAGCTATGGGACATGAAGGAGTTGCAAAGTTGGAAGAAGGAGGTCCAGGGTTCAAACCCCGGAAACTAACATTCCCCCACCCCCACTAACATTTGCTTATAAAAAAAAAGAGATAAAACAGAGAAAAGGAGAGAAAAGAGAGAGTTGAGAGAAAACTAACACAAACCCTCATCTTGAATTGTCCCATGGCTGATGTGGAACCCCAACCGATCATTTCACTTTTTCATCACTAAAACTTAGTGAATCAAACATTAACTTCAGAAACTTTAGCCACAACTTCTCTCCATTTCCATCTTTTCTTTGAAACCAAATTTGTATTGCATGCAAGACCATGGGGTTGGAGTAAGCTTGGATGATCATGCATGCTTGTTCTAGGAGCTGATTTGGAGTATTAGGAAGCTACATTGTTGATTAAGTGGATTGGAAGGGAGTGGGAAGCTTAGGAATTGTTTACAGCTTCAAGTTGTTGATTTTTGTTGATTGATTGATTGTGCTCGCCTCTTCATGTGAGTTCCTCACTTTAATCTTTGGATTTTTGAAAATACATGTTGGTTACAGTGTGTGTCTTGATTTTATGAAGTTGCATGTACGGGTTTTCTGAGTAGTGGCGTTTTTGATGAGTGCGAAAAATCGTTTTCGTGAAAACTTAATGTTCGTGTTGATCGTTTGAGAATTCATGTTTTTGTTAACGATTGATGCATTTGTTGATTTAATTGTCTTTGTGACCGGAAATATGACTGGTATGATGAGGCATTGGGTTGGATTTTGTGTTAGGAATGAATTGGAATCGAAAAGGGGAAGGGAACTAGCTTAAAAACGCAGATTTTTTGTAGTGCTGTCAAACTCGCACGGACCATGCCACATTTTGGCACGGACCGTGCCACCATCAGTTTCCCTATTTTTAAAACTTTCATTTCCCTTCCTGTTGTGTTCCAATTCCTTCCCAATGCTAACCCTAACCCAAGTATTAATGAATGATTGTGACTGGATTTTTGGCATGTTTTAATGATTGAAAATATTTAATTACTTCGATTGAATTAAATTAAAATCATAAAATATGAGGGGGATGACGATCCCAAGAGGTTTATAAACACATTTGGTGGCTAGGAAGTCATGAGACAAAAAGCCAAGGCCTAGCATTATTCGGTATAGCTATACGAATTAGGTTCTCCGTTGGGATCGAGAAATCATGTCTCGGGTTGTGCTTCGAGGTAACAAGAGGATAAAATATTAAAAGAAAGTGACTGAATTTAGAAAACACCGAGAGGAAATGTGAGGGATCTCGGAGGAACTCATTGAGATTTGTAATCTCACTGTTTATGTTTGTGATGTTTTCAGATGTACAGGGAAAAGCAAAACAGACCGAGGAGAAGTAGATGCTGATGTAGTTGCTTAGTTCATTGAGGGATCCTTGTGGATCAAGTTATTTATTTTGCTTAGCTTTCCCTAGTTAGGTTTATGCTGTACCCCTTAGACTGAATCTTTGATATTATAATCAAAGTTAGTATGTAATATAAACCCTACTTAAAGTTTGGACACAAGACTATTTATTAACTGTAAGGATCTAATTTCTGTTATGTAGCTTATGCGGATTTTGGATAGTTAATTCACTACAACATTTTGACCCTACGGCAACGCCTAAATTTCCAGCACTTAAAAAACCGTTGCCTTAGATAACAATGGCAACGGTTTTTTGTTCTCGTTGCTAAATTGATTTTTTTCTTTAAAAAAATTTAGGCAACGCTCAAAAACCGTTCCCTAAAAGTTGGTGGCAACGGTTTTTTATTCATATGCTTAAGCAACGGTGTGAAACCGTTCTCCTATAATTTAATTATAAAAATAATTATTTTTTATTCCCAAAAATTGTCGACCCACGCAAAGAAGCCCTTCCTTTTCTCCTTTTCTCTCGTTATAATAAAAAAAGAAACCCTTTCTTTTCTGCTTTCTCAACTTATCTCAGATTTGCTCTCTCAACTCTGCTTTCTCTACTCTCTTGCCCGTTCCTCCATCACACCACCACCTGTGGATCGCCGCATGTACACAAAGAGACGAATAAAGAAACTGTCAAAGTGAGAGACTTTGACGGAGGTAAGAGAGAGAGTATGCGTGGAGGATTCGGTGTTGCGTAGGTTGCACGCGGTGGTCTCCGGAGAAGAATGAATCGGCATCGTTTATGGTGGTCTTCCGGCGGTCTTCGGTAGAGGTGATGGAACATCACGGTGGTTGCGATTTTAGATCTGGCGCACGTAGAGGAAGAACACAGTGGTCGCCACCGTCCACGGCAGCCAGAATCGTTTCTGCCACCATGTTGTTCAATTGTGTGCCTTGATTATTTTCTCAGTATTGTTTGCTATTTTTTGAATTCAGAGGCTGCTGAAGCTTATCTTGTTGGTTTGTTTGAGAATACTAATCTCTGTGCTTTTCACGCTAAGAGAGTTACCATTATTCCTAAGAATATTCAACATTTCAACTTGCTCATAGGATTAGGGGCTTAGTTTTGGTTTCAGTGTTGCTTCTTTTTTAGGGTTAGCTCACTTCTTGTTCTTGATTTTGTAACAATGCTCTGATCCATGCAAGTATTTGAGGGATTACGTCTTGGAGCGCAGAGAAGAGTTTGCTTCTTTGGAAGTTCCGATCATGAAAATGCAATTTGAGATTCTTGAAGTTCGGCTCTAATTTGGGGTTACTGTTACCATTTGTGTTTGCAATGTTAATAAATATATTTGTATATTTATTTTATTTGATATCTCTTATAGTTATAGGAATTGACCAGTCTCCAATAGTTTTTAAAGAACATTGAAAATCTCAACTAGTAAGGGTAACCTTTTTCAAGAACTAGTTGCCTTTTATACATTAAGTGATAAAAATATAAGAGTTGCTATGAATACAATATGATGAAATCAACCTAGTTGTGATTGAATGCATCTGCTATTAATATTATTAGTCCCTCTATTTCTACTTGGAACATACTTCCTTAGTATTCTTATTTGTTTTTTGTATGTTGCAGATCAAAGATCAAAAGGAATGGAGTGAATAAGGATTACTAGCAAGCAACAATTTTAATAGAGAGAAGGATTACTAGTTTTCTTAATTTTTTGCTTTTAACATGGCTGACTAGAATTTTAAAGTTAGCCTCTAAGCCTCTTTTTGAAGTTGATTTGGATACATTAACTGATAGGGTCGACTAGAATTTTGTTGGAAATTTTTTCCAATATATTGTGTTGTAATTTTGGGTGTTATCCAAAAAAATAAAGGAGACATTTAGTGTATGAAAGGAGATATTTAGTGTATGTAGGACTGTATCTAGAGTGCATGTTTATATTATTTTAAAATTTTGTTATCTATGGCAACGGTTTTGGACCGTAGTGTATGTTGATAATAGGCAATGTTAGGCAACGGTTATATATTAGGCAACGGTTTTTTAGTGTTGTCGTAACATGCAATGGTTTTTAAGTGTTACCATAACTGGCAACGGTTTTTTCATGTTGCTATTGCATAAAAATCAAAACTGTTGCACCTTAGTTACCAATGGCAATGGTTTTACGTTTGCGTTGCCTTTGGTCACAAAAAAACATTGCCCATAGTTTAGGCAACGCTCGCAGAAACAACGGTTTCAAAACCGTTGCCAAATCTTAAGGCAACGGTTTATTGGCTTTACGCAACAGTTTTCAAGCGTTCCCTTTGGGTCAAAATGTTTGTATCTGAAGTAACCCTATCGAGGGGGTTCATTCCCTCAAAGTTTTATATTGGTCCAAATTTTTAAGTGAGTTTACATCTCTGATTTTAAACATTCTAGACTTTAAGACGTCTAAAGGTTAGGATGTTACATTGTCATTTTAGCTCTTGAATGTATCAAAATTACAAACACATTCCCAAGCGTCACTTTAGTAATTATAAGTCATTTTGTTTCTCAAATGAGTGCTTGGTTAGTCATTTTGGTCCTCAAATGTATTTTTTGTTGATCAATTTAGCCTTTAAAATTACTAACAAAATAGACACTTAGAGACATGTTTGCAATTTCAATATACTCAAGGACTATAATGACACAGTCTGATACATTCAGGAACCAATATGACTTGCCAAAATCTATTTTATTATATGCATCCAGCAAAGACAATTTAGAAAAATCAAAAAATATAAAATTATGAAATAATATACATCAATAATTTTTTTAAAAAAATTGTCAATTTTTTTATCGTTTTTGAATTAAATTCACAATTTATATTAAAATACACTAAATAATATATAAATTACCGAAATAAATTTAGAAAATAATAAAATATATGAACCGTACCTCAGGATTGGGCAGATAGACCGGTTGAGGTGTCTGGTCGTTCTGATGATGTGTTGGTTGGGAGTAGAGCTCAGCCCGAGTTATACTTGCAAAGACACTCCGACGCCCAAGTCAATGGGGTAAGAGTGAAAGCAGAAGTAGCAAATGAGTCCAAAAAGTGTACCTGTTAGCGAGAGGGGGACCTCTATTAATAATGTCAGATAGTCATTGTTAGCCGTTGAATCTGAGCGGGCCGATCTTGACCGTTGATCATGCGATCCTAGGCATTGATTAGCTTACTTGTGTTTTGGGCCATTTTTGGTCCGTTTCTGGGCGGATTGGGCCCTCGGCCCAGTCCAAAACAATATATAAGAAGAAAGTTACACATACTAACAAGTTTAAATTTTTTAAAATAATATATATAATATGTCAAACTAAATAAATAATTTTTTTTTAAAAAAATGATTGAATATAAAACCTTTTACTAATGAGAGCTTCAAAGCATCCTAGAGAATATGATAAACATCCAAATATTCATAATACTCCCATTGGATGTTTATTAAGGATACGCCTCATTAAAATCATACTATAAAAACTCAGTGGAAAAAAATTCAATGAAGGAAAAAGAGTACAATATCTTTTGTGTGAGAACTACCTTGTTCCCAAGAAAATTCAATGGGAAAAAATGTGATGAAGGAAGAAAGACTCCATAACATTTTTATATATCTGGTTATGCATGTGATCATCTCTAAGACAACGAAGACCAATATTTTGTATACTTGTTCAAATGCTTTGTTAGAAGAACTGCTAAATTTGATTAAAAAAAGAACTGCTAAATTATATCATGAACAAATTCGTTGAATGTTAATATCACTCATCTTTTGAAGATCGTGAGTGAAAAATAACTTCAACGAAATATGTTTTGTTTTATCTCCTTTAGTATACCCTTCTTTCAACTGAGAAATGCATGCAATATTATCCTCATAAGTCGTTGTTGCACTTATTTTTTTCAAAGAAAAATTGTTGGAACCAAGTGGATCTACAAACAATGACCCATAATAATTTTGAAGATAACAAATAAATAAAAGAATAATTTTACATTAATACTTTGTTTAAGTGTGCAGAACACACACACACATCTTAAATAGAAGCAATGATTTGACTTGAGAAGCATATGGCCTTTTGATGATACTATCTTCTGTGTTCCATCATCTGGTCTTACCAAAAAAGTGAACTGTACCGGAACGTGACTATGCATCTGGTCGCTTTTGAGTCTGGCCTTATTTAAAAGCATCTAGCCCTCATTTTCACATCTCGAAGAAAATTGCATATGGTCTAACTCTTTGTCTGAAGTATTGGGCTGAAGTAGAAGCCTTGAAGCTGCTTGAAAGTTTGTTCCACCCATTCCAGTATATAGTAAGGATACTTCTTCATCGACTCAACCAAAAAAGAAGAGGAGTATGCTAAAGGGTAGAGAGTCTGTGTGAGCCTTTGAAAAAGATATGCTTATGTGAAAATCATTCCTAATATGTATGTTGTAACATTCCATATTGCTTCACTACAACATTTTGACCCAATGGCAACGCCTGAAAATCGTTGCGTAAAGCAAAAAAAACGTTGCCTTAACCTTCAGCAACGGTTTCGAAACCGTTGTTCCTGCGGGCGTTGCCTAAACCAAACGCAACGGTTTTTTGCTACCTAAAGCAACGCGCACCAAAAGCCGTTGCCATTCCTAACATAAACGCAACAGTTTTGATTATCAGGCAATGGAAACGGTTTTGAACCGTTGTCAATTGAGCAACACTTGGGAACCGTTGCCATCTATGGCAACATTAAGAAATCGTTGCCATATTCTGAAACCGTTGCCCTCTCTGGCAACATTAAGAAACTGTTGCCATATGTTGAAACCGTTGCCATATATGGCAACATTGAGTAACCGTTGCCATAGTTTGAAACCGTTGTCATATCAAAAACTGTTGCCATATTTGGCAACAGTGAGAAACCGTTGTCATATATGGCAACACTAAGTAACCGTTGCCTTAGATATTAAACGAAAAACAGTTCCTTTTTTGTTTACTAGCGACACCAAAAACCTGTAACTATATTGATGACACCAGAAAACTGTCTATTATAACGTGAACTCGTTCGTATCAATACCAGCATTTTAATTCTAATCATTTCAGATGACATACATAACTTAAATTCAAAATGAGGTTCATATTTTATTTATACTGATCACACTTTTCGGTTGCACACCCAAGTATAGGTTTGTCTCAAGTAATAAATTTCTCGGGAGTCCGAGTGTCGAACCACAGGGATATTCTGAAGAACAAATTATGCCAATCTAATTGTGAGGTTTGAAGTTTATATAAGACTAAGTACTAGAGCTTTGGGGTTCCACTTAAGTAAAATCATAGAGTTGTTCTTGGCTATACTTGATAACTCAATTGAAATCCAACAATCAAGTGATTTCAATTGGAAGATAAAATATTAAGCACTTAGAAAACTTTGTAGCTTTTGAAAACTATCTTTTAGTTGTCTTAAAGAGTTTATGTTACCAATTGTTGTTATGTACAACTAAGAATTCATTGTGCCAAATATGTCTACAACAAATCAAAGCTTTCACAAAACAAAACCTTTTTCATATCTCATTAAGCAACTCAAAAGATTTAACATTGAAGATCATTTTGAAAGCCAAGAACAATACTACACTTTACAAAAGCTTCACCCTTAGCTCTAGCTAAAGGTTTAGCTACTCATACTACAAAGAAAACAACTCTTAGATACTAGAGATATGCTATATTTCTGAAGCTAGAGAGTGCTTCCCCATGGCTTGCCAAAGCCCCCTTTATATAGGCTTGAAAAGTGAGAACACTTGAATACTTCAAGACAGTTTTGGACCATCTCATTAATTTCAAGATAAGTCATTCTTTCTGTTGAAATCTTGAGTAGCTTATTGAATATCAATTGTGGGTATTTGAGTCAGCGTTCCAGATCATGTTTTATCTTTGAAATTGAATTTTCCATGTAGAAGTTATGGGAGAAATACTGCTCCTTAGTCAAAAGCTCATCTCAGTTTTGACAACTTCTCATGCCCAACTTCTCTGATTAATTACACCATGAATTCGAAGTCTAATGCATTTGGGCCCTGAAGATAAAATGTGGGGAATTGTGTCTTATTTCCAATGCAATTGGAATCACTCAAATTGGACTTTCGTGTGAATTATGGTAAATATAATGCCAAAGTGTGTTCTGTGTAGTTTGAAATTTGGAGCATTGTCATGATGATCACGTTGCATGTCATTTTCACCCTTGAATTCGATCTTTTCAGCAGTTTGTGCCTGAATAAAAATTGTAGATAAATGAGTTAACTAATCAATACAACTGGAATTGGATCAATTGGACTTGTAGATAAATGAGTTAACTAACCAATAATACAGAATTGTTGTCTAGTATTATTGAGGTTCATTGGACTTCAAACTAGCAAAATTGGTTTCCTACACCCATTTATATCTTTAGTACATTGTCTTAGGTGTCCAAGAACATCAATATCACAATTTTTGAATGAGTGTAACTTAGGTTATGGCCCAAACATCAAGCAATACACATACTAACCATGTCCAATCATGCATATGACTTCTATTAGTATAGAAAATTGGATATTAATAGTTAAATTAGATAATACCTAATTATGCACAAATAAGACACAAATACTATAATACCGCAACTAAATAACACATAAAGTTAATATAACGTATGCATGTTTACACACTAATCATATACCCTTGTTCTTCTTCAAGCGTATCCTTTTCTATTTTCTCTCTATATCTGTAAGGCTCCTTTCCTTATACACCTTTAACTTCTTGCAAGATTTTTGTGTATCTCACTTGGAGATATATTAAGCTCTTCTTTCTATAGTGTGAATGAGGATTATGATTGTTGATCTGTTCATACTTGATATGAAGTGAAAGGAAAATTCCATTAATACTTAGTGTGCTCAGTAAAAACAGAGTTACACTTTTCAGTGTATCAACTCTGACACTACTTGGTACAAAAAGATTCTTCTTTTATGATGAAACGACTATAATTAATATCTATTTATAAAGGCGTGACAGTTTCCTAGAGAAATTAACGAAGTTATTTCAAATCGAAGTGTGCTTCAATCTATCAAGTATCGTTCAAACACTCCACAAACACAAGATTCTGCAGTTGGTAAGGAAATATCCATTGAAGCATCTCTACTGAAGCCAAGAGAAAATAGTAAACACTGTCATATTTTTCTAAGGCTTTTTATTGTAAACCTCTGTTGAGAGTGTATTTAAGAAGACCTAGATACTTAGTACAATACGGATATGATACGACGCAGATACAGGGATAAGAGAAATTTTTAAAAATCAAGATACAACATAGTCAAGATACATATGTGTGTGTGTGTGTGTCATATATATAGACGCACACAATGTTTGTAAAGAGACATTCACATTACTATAACACCAATACATCAGTAGTCAATATATGACAATCGTAATGTATAAAAAATTAGTTTATGATCATAACATGTATGCACTTGCATATATTTTCCACACCCTTGTTAGAACATATTATTACTACTGTGGATGTGTCAAAAAATTTCATGATTTTAGTAAAAAATGTTGAAGATGTGCTGTATCAAGTTGACGACCATATCTTTAGTTGGTAACATATGTATTGAATATATATTTGAGAAGCATCAGGTGTGTATCGCATCGGAGTTTCATAGAAGTGTATTGGTTTTATCATTCAAACTTCTAACCGGTTTGTTAGTGGCTTTCATTCCTTAGAGGCTTGAGGTCAAGACATTCTAAGAATCTGGGAGTTTAGCTTGGTTGGCAGATAGACTTGCATGGTTGTAATTGCTAAAAAGGTTTTTAGTGGAAATCCTTAAAAAGGTTTTGAAGCGACTAGACTAGCTACCAAGTTGTAGTGAACCAGATAAATCTCCGTGTGCCATTTAATTGCTTTTATTTATTCACGTTATTTCCTTAATTGCAAATGTTTTAATTAAGAAAACAAGTTTTTACGAAAATATTTTTACTTAGAAAAACCTATTCAAACCCCCATTTCTAGTGTTTTTCTACCTTCAATTGGCATCAAGCAAGGGTTCTTAGAATCACCTAAAAAGTGAAAGAGTAAAAGATCCTTCCTCCTCAATCTTTTCTACAAAATGGCCAACAATGATAATGTTCCTCACTGCAATCGTCCGCCATTGTTTACTAGTTTAAACTATGACTAGTAGAATGAAAAAATCGCTAATGGGACAGACAAAGCAATGCCCACGTTGAGTCTCAAGGTCTTGAGTTGTGGGTAGCAATTTTCATAAACTATGTAACTCCCAAAAATGCTAATGGGACAGACAAAGCAAGGCCCACTTGGACAGAAGCAGAGAAAAAGGCTCATATGATCATGATACAGAAAGATATATTCGATCTGATTTGTGCCATAGATGAGAAAGAGTATGAGAAATGTGGAAAGAACTCCATATATAAGGATATATGAGATTCCTTGGCTTTGACGCACCAAGGCACTACTAAAGTGCGAGAAACGAAAGCTAACATATTGGTAAAACAATATGATCTATTCAAGCTGGAAGATGACAAAACCATTGAAGCCATGTTCTAAAAATTTTAGACAAGAGTTATACAATGGCTGACCACACAAAGAAGATCCTAAGGAGTCTTCCAAAAAGGTGACGACGGAAGGTCACAACCATTCAGGATGCTAAAGATCTGAACACTCTACAACTCGAAGACTTGACAAGTTCACTTAGGGATGATGGGTTGGAGTTGGATGAAGAAGAACCAGCGCTCTAAATTCTAATAGAGAATCTGCTTCTAAAGTGTCAAGTTCAAAGGCATCCTATGTAGGAATCTCTGCAAATTATGTGTCGTCTGAAAATGATTTTGAAAAAGTTAGTTTCTACACAAACAAACAGAGACAACAAAGAATACTGATAGTCTGATAAGCTACAAGTCACAATCTAGGAACCCGAGCTGGTATCTAAATAATGGATGCTCACGTCACATGACGGGTGAAAGATGTAGGTTCAAAATCCCCAACCTAAAACATGTTATGACATGGTCTCTAATTAAAATGAATGCAAATTTATTAGTAAAACAAACAAGTATATACTACTCATCGAAAGAGGAAAAAAAAAATATTTATGAAGTAAGTCTAGATGACTTAGAAAGATGAAATAATTATATATGTATTGATTTATTGCATCTATTTTTTGCAATTGTTTTTTGTGTCTGACTACATTCTTATTTGCTTATATTCATCGCATATTATAGTCTACATTATGTATGTATCGGTCTTTATATGTATATGTGTTTGCTGGTGTTTTTAGCAAACAATCACTAGTTTTATTAGAAGGTTTGTGAGATCAAACTAGAAAAATCTCAAAGCAATTGCCTTTGAATTGCAAAAGTTTTTGTTTCAGAAAATGTAGAAAAGGGGACGATTTGCAAATGATTAACAGAATTGAAAAGAAAAGAAGCAGTAAATGGTGCAGGAATCGTAAAGAAAAGAAGAACAAATTACATTGAATCATAAAAATGGTACACGATCACATACAGGGATTCTTCCACTCGTTTTTCGCTCTGGCTTGGAAGTTAGAGTTTCAGGAATCGGGTGTGTATTGTGATTTTCGCGACCCTTGTTTCTTCTCAGAAACAGTTATTTATACAAGGGAAAAAGGGGGGAAATTCGAACTAAGTAACTGCCTAACAATTTGAAAATAAGTAACTGCTCCTACTTTCGGCCAAATAACCGCTCCTATTTTCGACCGAAACCGCTCTGTCACGCTTCGACCAACTGCTAGTCTTCAACGCATAACTGCTCTGTTTTCTGTCTGTCGAAAGCCTGTGTCGATTTTCCTCTCTCTTGCTTTTGCTTCCCTGGAAACTTGTCGAGTTTACCTTGCACACGACCATTTTCTTTGTCGAAACAATATGGTCTTTGTGAAATAAATATAAATCAAGCCATGTTGACCATCTTTAATGTAGCCTGTCGAAATTACAGGCTAACAAATTGCCCCCCAAAAATGTCTTTCTCGACTGAGCTTGAAGTAGAAGAAGAGAAAGAACATTTTTGAATTCACCCTCGAAATAGACTTTGCACTTGAGTAGAACCACTGTATACCTGATGTCGCCACTGTTAAGTGTTGTTTCCATATTCAAACCTTGAACTTGAACAGCCTGTAAATTCGGCCTTTGACTATGTTTTGGCAACTTAAATGCCATGTTTTTACGCTTTCTTTATATTTATTCCAGCGTTATTTTAACTTCTTGCAACGTTGGCTTATACTTTTTCAAGTATTTACCATTTATACGCAAAATCCTTTCATCAGCGCCAATCTCTTTGACTTCATATGCGCCGTTTGAATAAACTTGCAAAATTTTGAATGGTCCTTCCCAACTTGGGGACCATTTACCAAAGACTCTATCTTTTTTATCCATAGGCAATAGGACCTTCCACACTAGATCACCTGAATTAAAGGCTTTAGACTTAACCTTTTTGTTATAAGTTTTAGCTACCCTCTCTTTCTGTCGAATAAGCGTATCTAAAGCCAATAACCTTTCTTCGTCTAAATCAACCAATTCATCAAGCATCATATTCCAATAATAATCAGAGGGAATCTCCCACTGTCTTTGAATTCTTGTTGATTGTAGACAAATTTCAACAGGCAACACTGCATCGTGTCCAAATGTTAACCTATAAGAAGTAGTGTTGATAGATTCTTTGGGCGAATTTCGACAAGCCCATAATGCTTGATCAAGGGTATTATGCCAATTTTTGGGTTTCTGCCCAACATGCTTTTTAATCAAACTAATAATAACCTTATTAGCAGCTTCTACTTGTCCATTGGCTTGCGCATAATATGGTGTCGAAGTTAATAACTTAAAACCAATTTCGGAAGCAAACTCTACCATTTTTCTACCAGTAAAAACTGATCCCTGATCTGTAGTAATGGTTTCTGGAATTCCAAACCTATAAATGATATGATTTTGAATAAACCTTATCACTGCTTCCTGATCAACATTGGCCAAAGGTATAGCTTCAACCCATTTGGTGAAGTAATCAATTCCCACAAGGATATATCTATGGCCCTTCGACGAAGTTGGCTTTATCTCTCCAATCACATCTAGAGCCCAACCTCTAAATGGCCAAGGTTTGACTAAGGCATGCAATTCATTTGCAGGTACATGTTGTATCCCAGCATGCTTTTGACACTCTTGGCATCCCTTAGCAAATTCTATGCAATCTTTCAGCATAGTTGGCCAATACATTCCTTGTCGAAATAATAACCACTTCATTTTCTGGCCTACTTGGTGTGAACCACACGCTCCACTATGTGTATCGGAAACTGCTAAATATGCCTCATTTTCACTAAGACATTTTAATAGTACTCCTTCAGGAGTCTTTTTAAACAATTCGTTTCCAATTATCACATAGCTCAAAGCTCTGTATTTTACCTTTTTATTGGTATTTCTTGTGGGATTTTGCAAATATTCCGCAATAGGCCTTCGCCAATCATTATTGGTCATATTGTCAAGAGCAAGAATTTCTGCTAAGTCAAAGTCACCAAAAAATTGACGTTTTTCAACAACAGCTAGTTCCTCGTTTGCATTTGTATCTGTTGCCCCCCCAGTTGTTGGTGTTGACAATAGTGACGAAGAATAGTCATTAGAAATGATTTTATCCTTTATTTCAATTAACTCCTCTAGGCTTCGCTTTGAAACTTTATAGCCTGAAGCGATTTGTGCCAATTCATTTGCCACTTGATTATCAATTCGTGGTAAATGTTCTAAGTGAACAGACTCAAATCTTTTTAACAAAGCATTGGCAACAACAAAGTATCTGATAAGGTGCTCTTTAATGCATTTGTACTCTCTTGTCAATTGTTTGACCACCAACTCAGAGTCACCTTTTATTTCGACATGACTTGCCCCCAGCTCAAGTAAAATTTCAAGGCCTACTATTAAAGCCTCATACTCAGCTTCATTATTGGAGCAAACATCTCGAATTTTAAACTTATACTTCGTTGGAATGTTAGTAGGAGATATTATTAAAATACCAATCCCAACTCCATGTTTATGGCTTGAGCCATCAAAGTACAACCTCCAAGGATATACGTCTACAAAACTTAATGTTTCTTCGACAACAGAATGGTCTACTATAAAATCAGCAACCACTTGTCCTTTAATTGATTTTAGAGGTTGATAAGTTAAGTTGTATTCTGACAAAGCCAAAGCCCATTTACCAATTCGGCTATGCATTATTGGTTTCGACAACATATGCTTAATAACATCAAAATGCGAATAAACAGAAACATCGGCTGGTTTTATATATTGCTTTAACTTTGTACACGAGAAATACAAACAAAGGCACAACTTTTCTATAGGAGTGTACCTCGTTTCGGCATCATTGAGGACCCTACTGAGGTAATAAATGGCTCTTTCGATACCACTATCATCCTCTTGTGCTAACATGCTACCTATTGTTCTATCAGAAGCTGCTATGTACAATTTGAGCACTTTGTGTTTAATAACAGGCAACAAAATTGGTGGTTTCATCAAATAAGACTTGATTTCGTCGAAGGCTGCTTGATGCATTGGTTCCCATTTGAACTCTTCTTCCTTCTTCAGTCTTAATAATGGCGAAAAAACTTGTGTTTTGCCACTTAGATTCGATATAAATCTTCGTAGGAAATTGATTTTTCCCAGCAACGACTGAAGCTCCTTTTTGGTCGAAGGGGCCTTCGTTTCCATAATTGCCTTAGTCTTATTTTGATTGATTTCAATGCCCTTTTTGTGCACTATAAAACCCAAGAAATCACCTGCACGTACACAAAAGGCACATTTTAATGGATTTAATTTCAATCCATATTTCCTCATTCTTTCAAAAGAACGGCGAAGATGGTCTAAATGACCACTTTCTGAGGAACATTTAACTACCACATCATCTATGTATACTTGCATAAAATCATCAATAAAATCATGAAACATAGAATTCATGGCCCTCTGATATGTAGCACCAGCATTCTTTAAGCCAAAGGGCATTACTACCCATTCATAAACACCCAATGCCCCTGGACATCTAAAAGCAGTTTTCGCCACATCCTCTTCAGCAATGAAGATTTGATTATACCCAGAATAACCATCGAGCATACTAAGATAATCAAATCCTGCTGCTGAATCTATTAGCATTTCTGCCACAGGCATTGCGTATTCATCCTTGGGAGATGCATTATTTAAATCCCTAAAATCCATGCAAACTCTAAGAGTCCCATTTTTCTTTATTACAGGAACTATATTGGCTAA
This sequence comes from Astragalus glycyphyllos, assembly GCA_963573325.1. Taxonomy (NCBI): domain Eukaryota; kingdom Viridiplantae; phylum Streptophyta; class Magnoliopsida; order Fabales; family Fabaceae; genus Astragalus; species Astragalus glycyphyllos. The sequence continues at coordinate 61,595,130 of OY754311.1, forward strand.
CCATTCGACATACCTGGCAGTTCTGATGAATTTGTTTCTGAATAGCCTTTCGATTTCCTCTTTGATCTTAGCCAACACTTGAGGAGCAAATCTTCTTGGCACTTGCTTCACTGGTTTCTTCCCTGGTCGAATTGGTAATTGCATTTCCACTACTTCTCGACTTAACCCGGGCATCTCGTCGTAATCCCAAGCAAAACAGTCTTTGAACTCCCTTAGCAATGTAATGACTTGGGCTTTTAGAGAAACATCAATATTTGCACTAATATAAGTTGGCCTTTTTATTGAGCCATTTCCCAAATCAACTTCTTCTAACGTGTCTTGAGCTTGCATATGCTTTGTCAAATCTCTAGGATCCTTTTCAAAACCTAATGGATCATTATCATAGATACAATCAAGTCTTTCATCTATGACTATGCTATTTTCTTCATGTAACTCACTGGCTTCGACAGCCATTGTTTGTTGAATAATTTCGGCCTCCATAGCCGCTTTAAACTTGTTTTCGGCCATATAAGCCGTAATTTTGTCCCATGCATTGGGCACTGACATAAGAACACTTTCAAGAACCAGTGTTCCACCCCGTTGGTCGAAAAACACCATCAGGATAGACACTATCATCTCCCATTATTTCTCTTTCCCAAACAAAACCATAATTTGCAAGATGAACTGAGGCAAAAACATTATCCGCAGGAACATATGCCTCATTAGAAGATGAACATGGCGCAATCTTCGCCATTTGTTTCTCAAAATTTTCCTTGGTAACTTGGTTCACATCAGCACGGAAGTAGCTCTGATCGGCTTCAACATACTCTACCAAACCATCTTCCTTCCACATTACTAAACGTTGATGCAACGTTGAAGGGACAGCACCAACTCCATGGATCCACTCTCTACCAAGGAGTAAATTAAAATTCGCTTTAGAGGCTATCACTAAGAACAATGTAGTCCTCTTTATGGAACCAACAATTAAGTCCACCTCAATGGCCCCCAAAGAGTGGCCAGTTTTGCCTTCATAGTTGCTTAAGACAATGTTATGTGGCCTGAGGTCAGTATCGAACTTACCAATCTTCTTCAAAAGACCATGCGGCATCAAATTCACTGCAGCTCCACCATCCACTAACACTTTGTTAATTCCAACACCATTGACCTTGGCTTGGACATACAGGGGTTTCAAGTGGTTTTGCATACTCATATCTGGCTTCTCGAAGGTAGCCATTTGGTCTTCGACACAACCATTGTTCATCACATAGTAACACATTGGCTTATGATGAGCCATGTCCTCTGTGAAATCTTCTTCAACGTCATTTGGTACCGTGATAACATCGTACTCAAGAGGCAGTATTGATACCACATTGCAAACAACGTCGAGGTCATCTTCAGAATCATTGAAATCAGACTCCATGTCTTCATCCATGTCGAAATCAGCATTTCTTTCTTTCACTGTTGACAATGGAGGAAATATTCTTTCAAGAGCAGGCCTTCTTGGCTTTTCTGTTACCACAGCCTTGCCTTTGGCCTTATTCGCTGCACACACATGACTAGCAGCATCAGCATTCCTCTTTGTGGCAACTTCAGCTTTGTGAACCTCACTCTTTGCCACTATCATGCTGCGTGGAACTTGATTATTAGCCAAATGACTTGGAACCTGGTTAATGTCAAAGTGTGCCTTCTTCTTCTGCTGTCTTTGGTAACGACGCCACTGTGTTCTAGTCATGGGGTTCTTACCCTTATAGTTATTCTTATAATTAAACTTAATAGCATCAGTACCTGGCTTAACAGCTTTAGCACGTTGATTATTGGGTACCCACGCTTCGACAGGAGCACTAGCACTTGGAACAAAGGATTTACCTGTTGACAGCTTCAAATACTCTGGTGCTGAGGACTTCTCCTTAGCAATTTGTTGTTTACTTGTTGAAGGCTTTGCTGACACATTAGCCTCATAGCCAGGAAGATCTCCTTTTGCAAAGTCAAATTTTGGCCTGTTATCAAGCCATTTTCTTTTGCGTTGTTGTTGATCCTGATAACCTTCGACAGCTTTAGCTGCTTCTTTATCGAAGACAGCACTACACCTTGGGCAAAGCATAACTTCAGAGTTATTCCACTTACATCGATTGAGGAAATCTATCAACTCTTCCTCAGCCTTTGGATACACAGCATGTATCTTCCCATCATATTCTTTTAGGGTCACCTCCTGTTTCTTACCTTCAGCATACATAAAACCTTTTAATTTTTCGGTGGCAGTCTTGACACACTTAGGAGGGTCTGCCATTTGAGCATCCACCATTCCTACATCAGCTTCGACAGGTTCAGAGTACATAGCTTCAGCCTTAGGCAATGGATCAACATCAATCTGCATAGGAGCTTTCATTTTCTTATCAGCAAATTTGAGTCTTCCTTCGTCAATTGCTTTTTGCACAATATCCCTGAAGAGCACACAACGGTCAGTGTTATGCCCCAAAAAATTATGGAACTTACAATAACCCTTTTTCTTTCTTTGGTCAAGAGTTGGTATTTTAAGGCCTTTAGGCACTAATATTTGACCATCAGTTACTAAAAGATCAAAAATTTCATCACATTTAGTAACATCAAAAGTATAAGTCTTAGGCATAAATCTATCATTCTTAGGCTCTACAGGGTTATTCCCATTCGCAGGCCTTAATAATTTACAGGTATAAGGAGGACCAGGCTTAAGTTCAGCCACGTCTATCTCCTCCTCTTCGATATTACTATATGTAACGTCAAATTCTTCTTCGACATATGCCACTTTTTCTTTTTTATGATACCTATTCGCTCTAGATTTTTCCTCTCTAAGCCTTTCAACTTGTCGAACTCTATCAGCCAAATGAGCCATATCTCGCAAATGAGATGTGTCTAATTTCTTTCTAATTGAGTAATCAAGGCCACCAGCAGCCATTTCGACAAGCTCATGTTCAGGGACTTGTGTGAAGCAACGAGATTTCAACAGCCTGAATCTGTTTAAGTAATCATCAATAGTTTCAGGCATTTTGCGCCGAACACTAGCCAATTCTTTAAGACTAATCTTCGACTGGCCCATGTAAAACTGTGCATGGAATGCCTTTTCTAATTGCCCCCATGTGTACATAGAACCAGGGGGTAAGGTCGTGAACCAAGTGAAAGCATTTTTAGTTAGAGAATTTGGAAAGCATTTCATCTTCAAATTTTCATTTTGTGCTAAGTCCCCAGCCTCAGTCAAGAAACGAGCAATGTGTTCGACTGTGGACTCATTTGTATCACCACCAAACTTAGTAAACTTGGGAACTTTCCATCCCCTTGGTAACTCAGTTTGTAATACATATTCACATAATGGTGATACGAAGTTAGGCCTTTGTAGACCTATGTTAAGGCCATTTTGCGCCAAAATAGTTTCGACTAAAGTAGCTATATTGTTCTCTGCGCCAGCATTGTGTTGTTGCATTTGTCGAACAACTTCATCAGCGTTCTGGTGTCTATTTACCACAACTACTTCAGGGACGTGGTTTACCGTCCCTTGTAGTTCGCCTACAACTGTCGACGCTTCGACTGCAACTGCTTCTTGGGGGTTAACTGGCGACGCATTACCCGCGATAATAGGAACGTGCCTATTATTAACCGCTGGAACCCCAAAAAAGTCTGCAATCCTACTCGTCTGATTTGCCAACATTTGGTAACTGTTATTAGTATTTTGAATCAATGGATTGAAAACTGTACCAATTTGTTGGGTAAGCATATTAACCATATCGTGATTACTCTCGTCTACTTGCTGTCTTAAGGCCAACAAAGACGTATTGGTTAATGCTGGGGGATTTCGACCAAATACGCTCTCAGAAGAGACATGTGTAGGGGAAAAGGTCGAAATATGTGGCATTCCAGTAGGCATGCCATACATTCCCAAAGGAAATGGGGGTAGATGCACGTTATTCAAACGTGGGTCTAAACCGTTTCCCATTTCCATGTAAGGGCTATGAAGCCCTGCACTTAACGGCAAAGACATAGGCAGAGATGCCATTTCTGACTGCGTTGAACCAACATTAGTCATTGATAATGAAGGAACGGTTATCGACGATGATGGTCCTGCGCTAATGTTTGCAGAATCCATTGTTGTTCCTTGCCCTTGTGAAACCACAGGGTTGGAACTAGACGCATTATTCGTACTGGACCGAACCATTTTACCACTTCTTAAGTGCATACAACAGCGAATACAAATAAGAGAGTATGAAAATGAACAAAATCAAAGGCAAGGTCCCACTGGGTGTGCCAATTTGTTTGCTGGTGTTTTTAGCAAACAATCACTAGTTTTATTAGAAGGTTTGTGAGATCAAACTAGAAAAATCTCAAAGCAATTGCCTTTGAATTGCAAAAGTTTTTGTTTCAGAAAATGTAGAAAAGGGGACGATTTGCAAATGATTAACAGAATTGAAAAGAAAAGAAGCAGTAAATGGTGCAGGAATCGTAAAGAAAAGAAGAACAAATTGCATTGAATCATAAAAATGGTACACGATCACATACAGGGATTCTTCCACTCGTTTTTCGCTCTGGCTTGGAAGTTAGAGTTTCAGGAATCGGGTGTGTATTGTGATTTTCGCGACCCTTGTTTCTTCTCAGAAACAGTTATTTATACAAGGGAAAAAGGGGGGAAATTCGAACTAAGTAACTGCCTAACAATTTGAAAATAAGTAACTGCTCCTACTTTCGGCCAAATAACCGCTCCTATTTTCGACCGAAACCGCTCTGTCACGCTTCGACCAACTGCTAGTCTTCAACGCATAACTGCTCTGTTTTCTGTCTGTCGAAAGCCTGTGTCGATTTTCCTCTCTCTTGCTTTTGCTTCCCTGGAAACTTGTCGAGTTTACCTTGCACACGACCATTTTCTTTGTCGAAACAATATGGTCTTTGTGAAATAAATATAAATCAAGCCATGTTGACCATCTTTAATGTAGCCTGTCGAAATTACAGGCTAACATATGTCAACTACATTTGCATCATTATGAAATATACTTGTAATTCATCTTTGTTTGGAAAGGCTTAACATCCTTCAAAATCATGGATTGCTCTAACAGGCTTAACTTCCTATAAAGAACATGAATCCAAAGGTTTAACCACTTGAGGAGATGTGAGTTATAAATTAGACTGTGGTAAGTTGTATATGTGTATCTATATTGTTATTATTATACGCTGGTTTGAAATATGACCATTGCTAGGGTTCTCCAATTCATGGATGATACCCGGTTCTTACTAATCGTGGTAAAGATCATCATCAGGTCGTTGAAAGCCAAACCTGAGGAGACATGTCTACACTTATCAAATACTTATTCGGTAAGAGTCCATCTTATTTTGTGTTTTTCATTAAGGGTTGTAAGTCCCTTTGGAGCGTGTCTAACCAGGGATCAAGTTCATTTGACTTTGAGTTTTACTTTACTAGCTCTTAGAATTGTTCTTAGTCTAGTTCCCAAACCGTGACTAAGGGTTTTATTTTTGGAAGTGATTGGTGTTGTACACCTAATGGCGAGATTGATTTCTTATTAATGCAAGTTATGATTGTCGGTCATATTTGTTGTTTGTCTTTTGAAGTTTCAAAATGGTATCAGACTTCCGCAAGAACTCTATGGGTAAATATTTCCGAAATAATTTTAATTAATTGCAAATTTTACAAATCGAGTTTAGAGACTATGATGGTCGGAGAGGGTATTATATAAGTGAAATAAGGTGAGAAAACACTTACCTTTACCCAAACATAGGCTCTGGAAAGCCATGGTAAGATTTTGGATCCTATGGAATCCCAACGTGTTAACATAACCCTAAAACAGCCCAGAAACAAACTATGAGTAAATCAAGCCTAGGAGAAACATACACTCAACTTTGAATCAACGTGAAAGGCTTACCCATAGTTTTGAAGATTAGAAGTAAAAGAACTTTTGGCACCTCAGGTCCAGAAATCTTAATCTGCACTGAAAAGTAGATAACTCAAGCTATTCGAAGGATATGAAGAGGGAGTTGATAGTATGGATTTGAAATGAATTTAAGCTCTCCAACAAGTGTTTAACATCAAGAAATAAGTTTGGCAAATGTTGGGGACGAAGGAATTAAGTTTTACTCCCTTTTGAATTGAAAATGGCAATTTACAGAGGCAATTACGAGCCAAAATCGCTCAGCAGCCCCAAAATCACATAGTAATTTTTTTTCTTCTGTTGGACACCCATAACCCATACCTGTTCACCATGTACCGCGCTTTTAGCAGGATCCGCCTTTGCACTACTTGCTTAGCAATTTGGAAATGGCAAAGCGTCAGCGGGGAGCTTCAAATCCCGCTTCTTCTTCGTTGGTCCACTGAATGGAGCTGCAAGGGACAGCGTTGCACGGATTAACGATCGTGGGGAGATGGTGAAACATTTCTTTCCGATGTCTTGGAGTCGAGAGCGCTTCGGTTATGATCCCGAGGACTTTTTTGTTCTCAAGCCAAGCTGAGCGCATCAGAGTGCCGGACCGCGAGGTGTTTGGGGCGTTGGGTGAAGTCCTTTTCCACTCCTTTGAAGAAGATTGAATGCATGGAGGTGCTGGAGGCCGAGGCCAAGTCATCAGCGGCACTTCGAGTCGTTCTTGGTAAGTTTTCTCTATTTCTACTGAATTGTCTCGGACCCCGTACCTTTCTTATTGTTTCGCCACAATTTGTTTTGTCGCAGATGTGTTCACTTGCCCCAAGCCCTTTGCGGGGTTTGTTACCGGATCAAGGGTCGGAGTGGCCGGATCCTTTTGAGGCTGTCCCCTCAGGATGAAGATCAAGTGGACCTTTGCTTCGAGGTTGAGGCTGTGCCTTCGGCGGATGACTTTGAGGTGTGTCTGCGGGTAGCTGAGTTCGGCAGGCGGTTGTAGTGTCGGTGGGAGGCTAGAGATCTGCTGACGTCGCAAAGAAGTAATCCCTCGGAGGATTGGAACCTTTCCCTGGATTCTGTTCTTTTGGACCGGACTGATAAGCTGAAGGCCGACCTGGAGTGTCTTGCAGAGGCATACGAAGAGGCAGAGAAACACTGGAAAGAAAGGGCCGAGCTACATGCCCAGTTGGAAAGAGCCTGAGCCAATAAATCCTTGTTGCGTTGAGAGGTGGTTGAACTGTCCGAGAAGGTCGAGCCTGCGGCGTTGGTGCCGATTCTTAAGGAGGAGATTGCGACCATCAAAGTTGAAGGGTTGGAAAGTGAGGTGGGTGAGCTGGATTCGTTCGTGGCCTTGAGTGGGGAAGAGTTAAAAAGGAACCAAGAGGAAAGGGACATGACCCGCCGTTTCAGCGACCCTTCGGCTCGGGAGGCTCTTGCGGCGGATCTGGTGAAGAAAGCCATGGCTTAGGTGGAAGTGCTACACCCGGGGTTAGATGTTTGTTTGGTGGATCGGCGGAATGTGGTTTTCGGGAGGCGAATCCTCATGTCGGCAGATGATGGAGCCGGGGAGCCTGAGGTCGTCTTCCCTAGATGACTGCACTTGTAAATATTTTTCTTTTTCTTTCTGGTGGTCTCTGGGCATGTTCGGGGCCGACCTTGAATGTAATGATATTATGGCGTCGTCCTTTTCCGGTTTTAATGCAAGTTGTTCGTTACAAAGTCTCCATTGTTCTTTTTAGTTTTGAACTATTTTTGCAAAACTTGTAAATCTTTAAAGTCCTGTTTCTTTAAGAGAGGAAACGAATAAGAGCGTGGGCGTTCGAGGTCGTCGCATTTTGGCGAGGTGCCCCCCGAAGCCAGCCTTATACGATTCCTTGTCTAAAGAAAAGGGAGTAAGTAAAGAATTGCTAACCTTGAATTTTGGACCTAGGCTCGTGGCGAGGCGGTGCAACGAGGGTTGTGAGGGAAGCCGCTGCCGATCTGAGCTTGAAAGGACGGAACCCGTGCGATTTGCCCTTGTAAGAATGCTTAGTGAGCCACGATAGGCTTGACCTCGTGGAAGAGGTCAGTGGGCCACGATAGGCTTGACCACGATAAAGGGGTTAGTGAGCCACGATAGGCTCGACCACGTTGTAGAGGTCAGTTGTAGGCACGTCGGAGTGACCCTTCGAGAGAGAAGGAGGTCGACCCGAGGCCGTTGAATCAATCAGGTGAGACTTCATTCGGTCTCGTCCGCCAAGTGCGATAACTTGGAGCAAACGCGGAGGGAAGAAGCTCGGACGAGACCGGGTGCAAGGGCTATGCCTTGGCCTCGACCAGTGTTCTTTGCGAAGTAGTCAAGCTCCCGGTCAGTTGTATGCACATCGGAGTGATCCTTCGAGAGAGAAAGAGGTCGACCCGAGGCTGTTGAATCGATTAGGTGAGACTACATTCGGTCCCGTCTGCCAAGTGAGATAACTTGGAGCGAAAAACCTCGAACGAGACCGGGTGCAAGGGAGTGCCTTGACCTCGATCAACGTTCTTTGCGAAGCAGCCGAGCTCCTGGAAAGAGTTGACTTCCTGCAACAGAGTTCCTGAAAAGAATCAATTTATTTATGGGGACCGAAGTCCGATCAGGAGTACAGCTGTTAGTAATATCAGAGGGGAACTTGGGGGTCCGTGCTGATGTAACTATAATTGCTAAAGCGGAAGCGAAAAGGTATGTAAGAGTATACTACTTTTTTTTTGCCATGTTGGTATCGGAGTGTCGGAGTGTCGTTATTTGTGGTCGGGGTCTGTTCCCGGTTTTAGGTGATAGGGGCTTCAGCGTGGGACAGTTTCCGAGTTCAATCAGATTTACGTCGAATGCCGGCTTCCTACCAACCTGTTCGCCCTTAACCTCGTCCGATTCCTGCTTCGTTTTGAGCGATAGGTAATGGCACTTCCTGGCCGCTTCTAGGTCGGAAGAAATGGTAATGATCTCGTGTTTGGGTGAGTAGAACTTCATCTTAAGGTGGACTGTGGACGCCACCGCCCCGAGTCTTCCTAGAGTCGGTCGCCCGACGATTTAGTTGTATGGCGATTGACAAGGCAGCACCAGGAACCAGATCTTTACAGCTCTTGAAAGTTTGTCGGCCCCATACGTGACCATCAGTTCTAGGTGCCCGAGTGGAGTCGTCTTCGAGCTATTGAAGCCAGTTAGGTCGTCATCGTTATAGGGAATGAGCTCGGTTTCATAGACCTTTATCTTCGGCAGGAGGCCGTGAAAGAGAATATCGGCCGAGCTACCTTGATCTGCCAAGATCCTTAGCACAATCACGTCGGCCATCACGGCGGAAATAATTAGTGGGACGTACTTGTTCGGCCCGAGGGGCGAGGTCCCGATCCGAGAAGGTCATAGGAGGTCTGTCAGACAGGTTTGTCGTTTTGGGCGCTTTGGCTATGCTCATAATTTCTCTCCATTTCCGCTAGATCATTTTTTTGGTCTCGGCAAAATCAACAGAGTTTTCTCCCATAATCACTGCAGCTACTACTCTTGAGTGTTGTTGCTTCGGTTCTTCCTCTTCGTCCGAGTCTTCAGAGTCGTCCTTGGCCGGCTTGGTTACCTCATTAACCCTGGACTTACCCCTCCGGGGTGAGCGAGATCACTTCCGCTCTTCGTCCTCGTCCTTTTTGATGTACTTTGCGATTTTCCCCTTTTGTATCATGTCATCGATGTCGTCCCTCAAGACCCAGCTCTGGTTGGTGTCAGCAATACTTCTTCGTGTCGGTGTTTTCCCTCTAGACTAGGGGTGCCGGCCATTTGTGATGTTTGAATTCAGCATTTGCACACTCAACAAGGATTTTAGACTTGACTTCATTGAGCTCGGTGTACTTGATGAACCGGGGCCGTCTTTCTTTGTGGGGTCCTGATGAGTCTTTCTCGGGGGCCTTCCCCTTCTCGGTCCCCTTGGCCGGGGCGGATTCTTGAATTGCCTCATCGGCGCGGTCGTCTTCTTCATAGTCGATGAACCTCTGGGCTCGTCGCATGAAATCCTCGAGGTTTTGAGGTCGGCGTATCCCGACATGAATTTGAAACAAGCTCTTCTTCCAAAGCCCGTGTGTCATGAACATTAACCGAATATCGTCTCCGAGGTCCCTTACATCGTTGGCCTCTTTATTGAATCTTTAAGTACATCGATTTCTCCTTGCTTCACTGCTTTAAGTACATCGGCAGACTTCGATTTCAGTTGGGAGGCCATGAAGCGGGCAGAGAATACCCGGGCCAGCTGCTCCCATGAATAGATTGATCCGGGTTTGAGGTCCCTAAACCACGAAAGGGCTGCCTTGCTTAGTGAGAGTGGGAAGATCTTGCACTTCACGTCGTCAATTTAATTTCGGTACTGCATCATTAGATTGAACGTGTCAACGTGCTCGTCTGGGTCACCGATTTTGTTGTACATGTTGAGCTGCGGAGGCTTCTCTAGGGATCTGGGCACTTTACAAATGGCGATTTCCCAGATGAAGGGAGTCTTCCTTGCGCGAGAGGCGCCATTCCAGCGGGAGGGGAGGTCCTTGTGTGGGGACTGCCTCCGACGTGGGGAAGCACTGTGGGAGGATGACGAATCGTATGAGGATGATTGACTGGAATTTGGACTCGGTGGAGTCGGAGGAGAGCGGGTGTCGTGGCGTCGGTGCCCTCTGCGTGGTGGAGATTGATGGACATGGAGTCTGTGGCTGATATTCCTCCGGGGCGGAGAACAGTGCCGCTTGGAGACGACACCATCTTGGATTGGAGACTTGTTTTGAGGTAAGACCGACGTTGCCGCAGTATTGGCTCGGACACCGACGACTTCCTCCTCCATTTGGGTGAGTCGTAATTCCTGTTGGGCGATGTCACGACTTCGCCTGTCCAGGAGGTCGAGAATCTGGTTGACCGCTTGGACCAGTACCGGGACTGATTCGGGTACCAGTGGCGGTGAGAGGAGCGGTGCAGAGTGTGCAGGTTCGACCGGCAGGTCCTGCACGTAACCCTTAGGAGTTTGAACCCGGATGGGTCCGGCTTCGATGACGCTTCGCAGGCGAGATTGACATCGAGTCGGAGGCCTTCCTCGAGGAGCCATAAGAGAAGACTTTGATTTGGTGAGAGATGACGATCAACTCCCACCGTGGCCTTCCTCGTGACTTTATATCTCGAATCCTTGAGTCAGTGGTATTTGCTTGTTGTCTCCATGTTGTCTTCTCCTTGGCTTGAGGTCGGAAGAGTATCTTCAGAGTCAGAAGAAGGTCTTCAAATTCGGGATCCTCTGAGGTGACCTCTGTCAGCGTCGCCGGCTTCTGAGGTCGAACTCAAAAGGGTTGGGTACCTGCAGACACTCCGATGCCAAAGTCAGCCGTTAGAAGTCATTGAGAGGTACAAATGAAAAAGGCGTACCTGATTTTGTGGGTAGTGCCGTATTTATAGATGCGGGTCGGGGAGCGGAACGCTTCTGGCTTGGTTTCCGGGCGTGATGATCTGGATTCGGCGAGGACACTTTCTTGCTGGATCAGATCCATTGGGTATTGGGCCACTCGCCCAGCGGATTGGGCCTCTTGGCCGAGTCCGGAACATCGCTCGACAGGTCGGTTACCCGTGCTCATCCATTGCACGAGTCATATCCGATCAGCGTGCCATCATTCCGCACTCTCGCGTCATCGGCCGAGCCCATGTGCTATGGTCGGCCAACTTGATGGACCGCGAGTAGAGTCCACGTGGCATAATCTAACTGCCTGTCTAATTAACCCGGTCCAATACAATTATCAAAAGGGCTATCCAACAAACCCGTGAATTATTTTGTACAACAAACCTGTGAATGAAAGAAAATTCAACGAAAACGAACTCTACATGGATCCCCAAATAACTAAATCAATATATTGAGGGGAAGAAAATTACGAGTAGGTATCCTAAAACTCAGCAACAGATCGATTACATTACATATATCGTTCTGGTTGTCACATGAGGGGAGGACCTACTCATTTTGAAAAAATTGCTTTCCAATTGGACTTAACCAGTCTTTATGTAAATATATAATAGTCGCGTTGAATTGTACCCATAAAAAATAAATTTAAATTTCGTTGGCTTGTGAAATTTTATTAAAACTTCAAACAGATAACGTCACAGTTGTGTAGTAGTAGTAATTTGAATCCTCTAGCCACTCTGGCCTTGTATTATATCATTTATCAATGCATAAAATTCAACTGCAATCACTGCAGAAAATTCAACTGCAAATGGAAGCACGTTGGTTCGATGTCGATGATAGCCATGAATTAAATATACTATAAAATACAATGTGTATGATATGACAAGTGTTCCATCCTTATAGTTTGTTGGTCTGACTGAAATACTTAAATATTAATTAATTAGTTAATTATAGCTTCTTTGAAAAATAATTTGTTGCTCATGTAATGAAGTCCACATTCAACGTGTTTTACCATAATATAATACTAATAAGCCCTCTCTTTCCATGCGTGTAGGTGTGTACACACATACATACAACTGCTTTATTATCAAATTCTTTATGCTGATGACAGCTGTCAATATCAGACAAATGATCGAGTGGTATATTAGTTGGAAATTATATGTGTTTCCTATATTGATTTGCTTGAAATTTAAATAATGTTTAACTGGTTGATATGAAATATTAAAAAAACATCGCATTCATTTTCACAACAGTTAATTTTCAAGTTCTGTCACATTTTTGTCGAGGTGATTATTTCATATATCTTATTATTTTATTTAATTAATATGTAAAATATGGTTTAAATGTAGGATATGTAGCACTTTGATATCACAAAGGATGAAAGGTGTGGAGGTAGATGGTAGACTTAGCTCAGTGAGAAGAGATACGGTCGAAGATAATTCAGCAACAGTGTTGGCTAAAGTCCTTAATTGGCCTCGGTAGAGGACCCTTGCTAGTTATTGGGATGATTTCCACGAGATAAGATTGGAGTCGAAGTAGACAAGTTGAGTAGATGTGGAGGTGTAACTATATTTATTTCTCGCTCAATCAACATCACTATACATTATAAGGGAAGAATTGGTCGGTTTCTGAAGAAGAAGACGACCACAGAAGAAGGTTCCTCTGAGATAACGTACAACTCGCTTAAATTCTGTGAAATAAGTGGTGGTAGGTCATTGCATGAGGTGGGCAAGTTTGTTTATAAAGAATGCAATATTGGGCAATATTGACTAAACCGTTGTCATAAAAAAACTTACAGTACATCGTTTTGTAACAAGCACATGAGGCTTACTTGAGATTATATATAGACTTGTTGAGGTGACAAATATGATGAGGTTTATCATGATGTATATAAAACCAGGGAGTTATTGCATGTAAACTTCTGTAGTGACAATGTCATGCAAGAATTCATTGTTAACATCAAATTGACATGGTGATTAGTATGTTGAAAGGCTAAGGAGATGACAAACCGAGATGTAATGGGCTTAACTTTTTCTTTTTATCAGCTTAGATGAAACGAAAAATAAACAACACTTTTTCTACTCACACTCGGGTCCTAACTCGGGTGCCTGCGTCTCCATGTCGTTGAAATTGCCAAAGCAACCAACAATGGAGAACAATGGGCTAAACTATATATAGGATTAAAAGTCAGAGGTAGTCAAGTTCAAGGCGCTGGTGCCTTTTTCTAATAAATGGGCTTTGTACTGGTCAAGATCACCACTTTCTTATCTTATGATTCGGTAAACCCCCTTGCAACCAATGTGGTTTTTGTTATGTGGCTTAGGATCTAGATCCCAAGTTTTTTTTTGTTGAATCAAGGTATTGAATTCATGGCTCAAAGCATCACCTCATTCACTTTATTTAAATTCTTGGCTTATGAATATTTTTTTAGTATTACCATCGACTAGGCCGCCATATTTTTTTTCTAGATTATTTTTTCAATTTTTATTTAATTTATAATAGTTAATTATTTAAAGTCAAAATTACACTAGAGGTCCTTTAAGTTATTTAATTGTAACAAGTTCATTCTTTAAGTTTTTTCATACCACTTAGGTCCTTTAACAGTGGCGGCCAATATAGAGGATTAAAGATCAAAAGAATGTTATAAAGAAAGGGCTGAGAATACACCACACTCTTTTCATATGCTTGAGCGGTTTTCCATTCAACTTATCCTTTATTTATATATTATTTATGTTCCGGACTGGGCCAAACCCCACTTGGTTTGGGCCTGGCCCAATTCCGCACTTGAAAAGACCCGACGCCCGCTCCACCATCAAGTGTCCGCATCCAACAGTCAAGACCCAAGCACCCGTATCCGACGCCTCAGGTACGACGCTTCCGTCTATAAATAGAGGTGCACCCCTCCATTTCCAGGTACGTTCTCATTCCTTGCACACCTCTTCTCTTCCCTTGTTGACTTAAGCATCGGTGTGCTTGCAGGTACCACCCCCCGACGTGCATGAGCAAGCAACCTCGGACTACCCGAGGCTAATCTTCATCCATCCGAAGTTTATCTTCAAGATCTCCAGAAGCACATCAACTTGTACCCCGGGCTCAGCTGCATTCGAAGTCTAGGCACCGAACAAGGGCGACCACAGTGGGAGCATAATCACTTGCTTCCAAACTCATCAGCATCCGTACTCGGTATCTGATTTTGCTTGACTCATGGCTCCGCGAGGACGTCCCCCTACCCGAGCTCAGTCTCAAGCCCAAATGGCTAACACTGTAGCCCCACTCCAAGCCACGGAAACACCCGAAAGCCATGTTTAAACACTACCGTATGAATAGGCATCGACAATTCCAACCTCGGGACGACTCCCACCACTGGCTCCGATCCCACCTGTCGATGCCATCCCCGCTCAGATCTAGGCCGTCAGCCATCTTCTTGACATATTGGAACGTCGGAGCCGGGATCTAATCCAACAAGAGCAATAATCCCGGCTGGAGATAGCCGCCATAGCCCAAGCGGCTGCCGACCAGCCTGCAGGCCGACGTCCGTCCTCTCCCCCTCAAACTGCCGCGTCTCAACGGCACTGAAGGCCACCTCGGCACAAGGAAGCTCGCTACGACACCACTCCGATTCGCAGGGAGAAGCGCCGCGGGAAACCTCCGACTCCACCATCTTCGCCGAGGTAAGATTCCACGAACAACTCGGGTAACTCTTCCTCCGATTCGTCTTTGTTTCGAAGTCCCTCCGCCCGTAGGAAGGGGGCCCACAAGAAGAAGTCGGAAAAGCAGGACCGCCGATCTCGGCTTAGTCCCTTTAGTTGGATTCAATGGCTCCCGAACAAAGCCGCTAGGTTACGTAAAATTGCGGGTCATGTATGGAGAAGACAAACTATAAAAGATAATCAAGACAAGATTCCTGGTTCTGTCGTGCCCGTCTCCATACCAGTGCATTGTTGGTCGCCCGACCTTGGGGAAGCTCGGGGCTGTCGCCTCTACAGTCCACCTCAAAATGAGGTTCTTTTCAGATCAGGACGAGGTAGTCACGATCCCAGTCGACCTCGATGGGGCGAGAAGATGCCAATACTTGTGCCTCAAGTCGGAGCGTCGAGAGGAGAAGCATCAAACCCTTGAAATTTCAAAGAGAGAAACCGATCCAAAGGGGAAATGAAAGAGAGCGGGCACGACACCAATTGAAGAACGGACGAGAAACAATGACCCTTGGCGACCTTGGTCCTCGACCCATCTCAATGCCCCTCTCATTTGAGTCCGACCTGGGTTGGTCACTCGGCGGACGTCGGTATGAGGCGAGGCCGTCAAAGAGCGTCCTCGGTGATTCCGAGCTATCACGCTCCGTCACGGGGTGCAGGAGAAGCCCGCAGCGGCTCAGGCCCACAGCGGCCCTAACAGTCTCGCCTCGTGCGGGCATGCCTTCCCACTGATCTCCGAGCTCAATGCTCCATCAGAGGCCGAAGGAAGAAGTCCACAGCGACTTGGAAACAGAAATCCCTCTGATCTCCGACCTCCGCGCTCCATCATAGGCCGAAGACGGAAGTCCACAGCGAATTCTACTTGAAAACTTCTCTGATCCCCGAGCTCAATGCTCCATCAGAGACCAAAGACAAGGAGTCCACAGTGACTTCGAATCCAAGATCTCTCTGATCCCCGAGCTCTATGCTCCATCAGAGACCGAGGAGGGGCCCCACAGCGGCCTAGGAGCATAGGTACGTGAGGGCTTTGAGGTAAGTCATTCAAATTCCATTTATTTCGGCCTCGGTCAACTCTCGCTCACATCTCACCGTACGTGAATCTACTCATTTATCATCAGTATAAAGAACGAAACGGTAATTGCTCAAGTAAAATAAAAGTTCATTCAAGCTGGAGTTTTATAGAGGAAAACTGGACCATGAGTCCATATTTACAAAAAGAAATACAAAATGAACTAAAATTACAAGGTGAACTAAGGACTACTAAGATTCCTCCAGAGAGTCGGACTCGGTCACCTCTTTGTTCTCTTCCCCACCAGAGTACTCAAATATAACCTCGGCTTCCTCCAGAGCTAAGTCGGGCTTCGGCTTGATCAATTTCCCATCGTAGATCTCATGACCAATGTCCAGTAGCCCCAAAGGAAGGTCGGGAATATTTATCACTGCCAATAACCCTTTGCAACGTTCGAAGCCGAGTCCGGCAGAATCCACCACTCGGGTTGCGGCAGCATCATTCTCATTCTTCGCCCTCTTCAACTCAGCTCGGCATGCCTCGACCTCTGCATGAACTTCAGCTCTCTTTGCCTCCAGCTCAGCAAGTTACCTTTCGTGTACCTCTACTTGATTAGCCACGGCCTGATCAGCAATCACTTGAGCCTCGAGCCCGGGGATCTGCTCGTCAGCCGAGGCAAGGGACTCCAAGATACTCCGGAGAATATGGTTTTTCTCAATAAGTTCCGGAATCTTCTCATCCCAGCAGTACTTTAGCTTGTCGGTCTGATCCAGTAGATCTCCATCAGCCCAAAGGTTCTGAGCCTCGACCTTGTCAAGCTGGATTTGGAGCCGTGAGATCTCAGGATCTAGCTCTCGTTGAGTCTCTTACACAAATTGATCCCAGCCTTTGCAATCTTTCCACATGCCTCAAGCTCAGTCGCAGAGAGGACCTCGAGCTCGACATCCTCAACAGTCAGTGTTTTTGGTTTTTTGAAAAGGGCAGGAATAGTCTCCGAGCTGGGAGTAGCCCGCTTCCGACTAGAAGCACCTTTCCTTGAGTTGAGAGAACAAGGCCTGATCATTGACGGCTGGACCTCGGCCTCTTGTACAAGAAGATCAAAGTCAAAACCCTTTGTCAGCTCGTCTACACAAAGCAAAAAAATAAGGTGAGTCGCTGAAGGAATAAAACGGTTACACAAAGATAAAAAAGCGGAGAATTACCCAAAGCAGACTTCAATTTCTTTTCAGACTCGGCCCCAGCTCCGATGATTGAAGCACAACTATACTTCTCACTGGCCTCGTGCAACTTACTGCCCCATTTCTTGAGGTGAGTGTAAGTAACATTATCCTCTTCTGTAAGAGACTCCGGCTTCACAGAGTAAGTATTGCCTCCCCGGGCAAAATGGACCTCATACCAAGAAAGAGGGAAGTGCGGCCTAATCAGCTCAGCGCCGTCATAGTCAGCAATGGTCTTCTTGGCCTCTCGGTTCAATGCTCGCACAAAGAAGAAAATAGACTTGAACCCTTTGTTTGAGTCATTAACCGGAGTAAAGAAAGCCCGACCTCGAGAGCTTCGAAAACAGACATGACCTTGCCGAGAGGCATCATCCTTGTCTGGCTGGTGGAAGACCTCAAAGAAGGCGAAGAAAACCTTTGTGGTAGGGCTCCGTCCCATGTAGGCCACCATGGCCTCAAACGTCTTGATATAACCCCATGCATTGGGGGCCAGTTGAGAATGGGCCAACCATAGATACTCCAGCACACCTTGTTGGAACTCGGTCAGGGGAACCCGGATCCCCATGGTATCCATACACCTCCCATAGAAAAAATAGCCGACCACATTCCTTGGGAGTTTGGTGCATACTGCCAGATGCTCTGCCTCCTCGAACCTCCATTTTTGCCCCTCTGGAGCGACTATATACTCCTTAAAGGAAGACAGGGGCTGGCTCTTCTTAAACTTTGCTTTAATATCAACAATCTGGGAGGATACCCAGTGGTATGAATCCGGTACATCACGGTGTTCCTCGGCCTCCGCGACTCCTGTGGCATTCCCGGACGTCCCCTCAACTGCATTCGCGGCCGAATTTGAACCCCTCGCCTGGAGCTCGGACCCTCGAAGCGAAGACCTTTGAGGGGCTGAATGCTCCTGGCCCTCCTCCAACGGCGACCCCATGATATTAATAATTGACATCAGAATGAATTTCTATCTCAGAACTTTGAAGAATGAACTCGGGGTAAGGAAAAAATCCAGAACCACGAAATGGTAAAAGTGTGAGATGGAGCGCCCTACGAAAGCTTATATACTCCCGGAACTCAAAAATTGAACCAGCACGTCAAATCAATGCGTCGTTTCAAGTCAATGACATGGGAAACTGAACTCTAATTATGACAATCCCGCCTGGGTTTCCCAAGCGTCACACCTCTTCTGTTCCCACTACGCCAGAAGTAGCAAAAATAGGCGCTACCTTAAGCAGCGTTTATTAAAAAGCGCTAGGTAAGGTGAAACGGTCAAAGGGATAGACAACGCTTATTTGGAAAGCGCTGGTTATTGATAAAATGCGCAAGGCCAAAGGCAGCGCTTAAATAAAAAGCGCTGGGTATTTGTAAAACACGCAAGGCAAAAGGCAGCGTTTATATGGAAAGCGCTGGGTATTCGTGAAAACACGCATGGAAAAAGGCAGCGTTTATATGGAAGCGCTGGGTATTGGTAAAACACGCTAGGCAATGGGTAGCGTTTATATGGTAGCGCTGGGTATTGGTAAAATGCGCTAGGCAATGGGCAGCGTTTTATATAGAAGCGCTGGGTATTGGTAAACCACGCTAGGCAATGGGCAGCGTTTATTTGACAAGCGCTGGGTATTGCTAAAAAGCGCTAGGCAAAGGGTAGCGCTTCTAATGAAAACGTTGCCCATTGCTATTGTTTTTATTTTTTTTTTCCACGCACAACTCTCTTTCTCTCTTTCTTTCTCGTGCTCACTCTAGCTCTCACACTCTAGCTCACCATTTTTGTTCTCACTCTCACACTCTCACCATTTTTGTTCTCACTCTCACTCGTACGTGGCTCTCATTTTCGTTTCTCCAAAGCTCATTTCTTCCCATTTTCATTTCTCTTCCACTCTTCTCCATTTTCGCACTCTCACACTCTTCCACACTTCTCCATTTTCACAAAGGATTTCGGACTTGGAAGTTCATTTCTTCCCCATTTTCGTTTCTCTTTCACTAAGGTTAGTATTATTACATGTTGTTCTAATTATTTTATGGCATTGGTACTTTAGGTTAGATGATTGAAAGTTGATGCTTGATGATTTGTTCTTTGAAATGGTGTTTCTAAACTTGAGGGAAAATGTAGGTGTAGTGTTTGTTGAAATGTCCAAATGAAATGCTTGTTAATTTAATGTTGCTCTAGGTTAAGGAATTCTTGTGTTGTATATTTACAAATTTGAGATATTTAGTGAAATGCATGTTAATTGAATGTTGTTCTAGGTTAAGGGATACTTGTGATGTATTTCTAAACATGAGAAATTGAGGATTGTTGCTGAATATGTGAATTGTTGTTAGGTTTTGCGAGTTTGTTTTGTCGGAGCTTTGCATTCGTTGTTCGAGAGTTCGGTTCATTTGCTAGTGCGTGGTTCGCCTAGGTTGGAGTTCATTATTGCTTCCACTTATTTAGGTACTTTTGTTGTTTAAAACTAGAGTGACTATTTATTTATTTAAAACTGAAATTGCCTCTCTTATTTTTTTATGTGTTCCTTTTCTTTTAGTTGTGCTTGAAATGAAAGATTGATACCTAACTTGTGATGAAGTTTAGTCTTGGCAAGTAGTTATTTTACATAGTTTTCATCTTCTTGTCTGTTTATTTATTTTGGATAGATAAATATAACAATAACAATGATTATGTTTTATTGCAGGTTAGATGGCGGATCATAGTGATCATGACAGTGATCATGACAGCGATCATCAGTGTGATGTTGAAAAGTATATGAGAAAGCAGGCTCCTCGTGGAATGACGGTCAAAAAAGATATCATCAATCGAGTAAATAAAGGAAAAGGAAAAGTACCAGTAAGTTACTAATTACTAATTACTAATTAACTTATTAATTCAACACTTAGTTTTAATTGTTTGTTAACTAATTTACTAATGACATAATGTAGGTGTTGTGGAATATTAAGGGCCAGCCAATTGGGGATAATCGCGCAGATTTGGTTACCTTCCTCGGTAGTAAGGTAAAACAAATGATACCAATTACAATCAGTACTTGGAGTGAGAAAAGTGCTGTTTTGAGGAAACACAAAGAGGAGTTTTGGTTAACAATACAGGTATATAATTTTACATCTCTTTAGTAATCTTATTTAATAAATTTGTAACCATATATATTTATATCATTTTCATTGAATATGTGTATGCAGAAATATTTTGATGTGGATGAATCCCGAAAAGACTGGTGTATGAAGGAAGCTGGAAAGCTACATCGGAATTTCAGGGGTAGTCTAAAAAAATGGTTGTTTGATAATAGTGGAAACCTCAAATGGAAGCCTCCAGCGCCATATAGTGGATTTATTACGGAGGAGGATTGGGTTACATTTGTTAGGAGACGCACCGAAGATGAAGATTTCATGGTTAGTACTATAATCTATTAAGTTATAACTTAAAATATAGTTGATAATTATATATTATACATTAATGTATACTTATGTCTCTAAATAGAAACTATGCCAAGCGAATCGAGAGAGAGCTTCTGGTTGTGAGTACCCTTATAGAGGCGGTGCTAGTGGATATCAAGTTTTTGAAGAGAGATTGGTAAGACACAATAAGCTTGATTTCTCTTTGTTTAATAAATCTTTTGATTTATAATTTCTTAATTAACATTTGGTAAATTTAAATATAGTTGGAGGAGAGTGGGAAAGATCCTACTAAAGAAAGCATTGAGCGACATTTGTTGTGGGTAGCAGTCAGACAAAAGGATGGAGAGGTTGTGGATCCCAAAACTAAGGAGGTGACCGACAGAATTGTAAGTATTTCCAATTCCTCAAATATTGTTTTGAAACTTTTATGATATTTAAAATGTATAATAATTTTATTTATTATACTTTTGTTTGTGAATCAGGAAACCATATCAGAGTCTGTGTCACAGGGAGAGATCACTGATTGCTCTGAAAAGGAAATCCTTACTCGTGCCTTGGAAAAGGAAGAATACCCAGGTCGTACAAGGGGTTGTGGATTTGGCGTCAATCCATCCAACTACCTTGGGTCAAAGAAGAGAACTTATGAGGAGCATCATGATTGTAAACAAAGTAGAGAGTTGCGGGTATTGTATGAAGGTCTAAGGTCTGAACTTAGTCAAATCAAATTGCACTATGGGTTGGTTTCGCCTGCAGTACCATCCCCTGCCACAGATATCGCACGAGATAGCTGCACCATTCCGTCAACTAAGGTATTAATTATTTTTTTTGAGGATAAATAAGAAATTAATTATTAAACTATCTTTCTTCTACGCAATGTATTTATTAATTTTTGTTTATAATTGATTTAGGACAACAATGAGTGTGAGTGTGAATTGTATATCTCAAACTCACACCAAATGGTTGCAATAGGCTTCACATGTGACCAATTGGGAACTTTGATGCACAATTTACCCATACCTTCAAATCATGTTAGAGTCAGAGTTGATTGTGCAATTGTGGGGGATGCACCATTGCCTGCTCCAATACCCAGTATAAATTTACTAACTGTGCAAGATGCAGTTGGTACATTTGTGGCATGGCCAGCGCACCTTATTGTTGTAAGTGACAATATATTTGTAACTAACTAATTATTTTATTTTGTCATTTATTGTGTGCTAGCTAACGAATTATTTGATTTATATATAGGTACGCCAAAATGCAAAATCTAGGGGCAAAAGTGTTAGCAAGGCAATATCTACTAGCAAGAAAGTGTATCGGTCCGGCCGTTCAACACAAGTTTCTCAGCCTGCCCCTCAAAAAGTGACTCGGCCCTCTCCTCCTCAAACAGTGACTCAGCCCTCTCCTTCTCCAACAGTGACTCAGCCCGCCCCTCCGCGAAAAGTGACTCGGTCCTCCCTTACTCCAAAAGTGACTCAGCCCGCCCCTCCAAAAGTGACTCAGCCAGCCCCTCCTCCAATAGTGTGTCAGCCCTCCGCCTCTTCCATTGATGATTCTAGGATTATTTTGTATACCGAAATGCATGCGCAATTCAAGATGGATGATGAAACCCCGCTTGTATTACAGATGGATGACAACATTTTTGGAAATCCCGATCAACTATTGATAATCCCAAAACAGGATATTAATGATTTATGTCAGATGAATTGGGCAACCAGTGTTTGTATTAGAGCATATATCAGGTACGTATGTAATTTATTATTTAACATCATTGAGTTTATTTTATTATATCGTTAATTTAATTTGTATATATATATATACCTCTAATTGTAGGTGCTTGTATCATAACATTTTGGTCCCTTCGGAGCGGACATAGAGATATGTGTTCTTGTGTCCGGATAGTACACACCTCCGTAATGTCAGGGAGGATCTGTCTAATTATAACGACCTTGTGGAACAAAACAAGAAAGATGTTACAAATTATATCACTCGACGCTTATCGGATGCTCAACATAGAGGCGTCGATACCATGTTTTTGGCACCGTGTCTCGTAGGGTGAGAGATTTAATCTATTCTTATATAACATGCATTTTTTAAATACTAGTCAATTACTTATTCAAAGTTTTATTTTGTAGGGATCATTGGATTTTGCTTGCAATAAATCCTAAGACAGATACGGTGTAGTACATTGATTCTGTGCATGGTCATTTCAACACCCACCCAGACTTGGTTGTGATATTTAATAGGTGTGTGTATTTCGATCACTCTGCATATTTCTTTGTTTTAGTTGTTAACTATATGTATTTTTAATAATATAGTTATATCCAATTGTGTTCAGTTGTTTGAAGGAATGTTGGGGATTGGAACAATCACAGACAAAATGGGTGCCAATAGTGGTAAGTTTGTAATCAATCTTCTCATATATTTATTTACATTATTGTTGTCAAAAAAATGTATGAAATTAAATTTAACAATTAACTAATCTTTTGTTTTGTAGTGTCCGAAACAACCAAATAACAATGATTGTGGGTATTACGTAATGAGATTTATGAAGGAAATTATTACCCACAATCAAATGGTTATCCCCAGACAGGTATCTTTACAGAACTCTTTTTTTATTTTGGTTTAACCATATATTTCAATTCTAATTTTATTTAATTATATAATTTCAGTATTTTCCCGATTGTCGGTGGAAGACATACTCTACTGCACAGATTGATGAGCTTAGAGGAGAGTGGTGCCGTTATGTCTCGCAATTCTTTTGATTTTAGATAGATTGTAATCTTGTAAATTGTTAGAGTTTTATTTGGATACATGCATATGAATTGGTTCATGCATATGTAAGTTGCTAACTTGTTTTAATTTAGATACATATTGTAAGTAGCTTGCTAGTTTTGGATACATGCATATGAATTAGTTCATGCATATGTTAGCTGCTAACTTGTTTTAATTTAGATACATATTGTAAGTATCTGGCTAGTTTTGGATACATATTGGTAGAGAGTTTGATTTGGATACATATTAATTTGTTAATATTGTAAGTTGCTAAGTTTTGGATACATATAATAACTTGTTAGCTAGTTTGTTTTGGTTTGTGATCATATTGGTGCATTGGGATATATAACTAGTTTATATATATATATATATATATATATATATATATATATATGTTGTTAGTATATAATGGATTGGATTGGTATTAATTGGTTGTATATGACCAGGAAATTATCAAATATAAAAAGGAAAGTACAAAAAAACAAGAAAAAAAGGAAAAAAAAATTGAACAATGGGCAGCGTTTGGTGGGAGAAGCGCTGCCCATTCACCTAGCGCGTATAGCAATGGGCAGCGCTTGGTAAAGGGAAGCGCTGGCCATTGCTAAATGTGCTAGGTGAATGAGCAGCGCTTGGTGGGGGAAGCGCTGCTCATTCACCAGCAATGGGCAGCGCTTTCCTTTACCAAGCGCTGCCCATTGCTATACGCGCTAGGTGAATGGGCAGCGCTTCTCCCACCAAGCGCTGCTCATTCACCTTGCGCGTTTAGAAATGGGCAGCGCTTCCCCTTACCAAACGCTGCCCATTTCTAAACGCGCTAGGTGAATGAGCAGCGCTTCTCCCTTTAAACGCTGCCTATGGCTATTAATGAGCAGCGCTTCTCAAACGCTGCCCATTTTTGGGGAGGAATCACTAGCGCCAAATTTAGCAGCGCCCAGAAATGCTGCCCATGGCTAAAAAAAAACGCTGCCCATCCCCAAATCTGTTGTAGTGTCCCTCTCACTAGCAAGCTGACATGTGGCACAACAATCATTACTCCCTCTTCAAACGCAAATGGTTCAATCAAGCTGAGACCGACCTCATCTTACGATTGACCTCAACTTGGGGGCCACTGTTCCGGACTTGGCCAAACCCCACTCGGTTTGGGTCTGGCCCAATTCCACACTTGAAAAGACCCGACACCCGCTCCACCATCAAGTGCCCGCATCCAACGGTCAAGACCCAAACACCCGTATCTGACGCCTCAGGTACGGCGCTTCCGTCTATAAATAGAGATGCACCTCTCCATTTCCAGGTACGTTCTCATTCCTTGCACACCTCTTCTCTTCCCTTGCTGACTTAAGCATCGGAGTGTTTGCAGGTAGCACCCCCGATGTGCATGAGCAAGCAACCTCGAACTACCCAAGGCTAATCTTCATCCATCCGAAGCCTATCTTCAAGATCTCCAGAAGCACATCAACTTGTACCCCGGCCTCAGCCACATCCGAAGTCCAGGTACCGAACAGTTTAAGAAATATAATTTACATTTATAAGGAAATTAATGAGATTACTGTTTCCTAAGTGTACATGACTAACTGCATTAATGATATTACTTAGGTACATGACTAACTATGTGCATGAATGTGTTGCTTGTTCTTGTCCTTTGCATGATTTAAAGATTGTTTTATCTCGCTTAGACAACATTTTAATTCTTACGAAGTATGGATTCAAAGACAAATAGGGGATTAGCTAATCCGATAGGAGTCATTTTTTTGTGACCAAAGATAGGAGTCATCTTGCTGCCGATTAATCAGCTTTATATATTGGGGATTTACTCTTCATCAAGCTGTTAAGCATATAATTCTATGGGATTCACCTTTTTGATCTTGTGATTTGAACCATCGATTTAGGAACTCGTGGTTGCAATGTTAAAGACGACATTGGCAATTTTAAAAGGTTTTTTATGGAGTGTCTATAAGAACCATCATGAGGCTATAATAATCAACTCGTATAGATTTTTTTTTTGACAAGAATCAACTCCTATAATTAGAAGGACAGATTCTATAGCTAATTGAGGATATGAGATGTCTAATATACATTTAGATTTATACAAACAAACCTGAAAATACTAATTTGGATTGGTTATTAATAAGACACGTATCTAATTTCAGGGTAAATATATCATTATCCTCTGTTTCTTACTTTTTTTCTTACGCTCTCTTTCTTCTGTTTTCTTCTTTTTTTTTCTTACACTCTCTTTCTTCTTTTTCTTCTTTCTTTACTTTTACCTTTCACAAAATTTTGACTTTCACCTCACTTCTCTTTCTTTATATTCCATCTACCATCTTCTTATCTCCTTTCTTCTCTCTCTTCTATTTTTCCCTAAATAATTATTCTCTCTCTTATAACTTCACTTTAGTTTTTTTAACTAAATTTTAAAATTTCTACTATCTAATCTAATTTAATTTTGCTTCAAAAAAAAATCTAATCTAATTTAATCTAAATTTATACAAACGCTATTCTACTAAAATTACCTATAAGGCCATTTGGAAAAAAATGACACTTGGAATAATTGAAGATAAAATGTAAATGAGTCACACTAAAAAACAAAAAAAATTATCACCTTTTGCGAAAAAATTATCAATTTACACTCTCATGCCTCTATATTTATACTAATTTAGAGTTACTATTTTTTCCACATTTATAATATCTTTGTTTTATATCAATAAATATGTTATGTTGTTGTTACAAATACATTGCTGTTAAGCAATTTCAACAGGAAAATATCATTTGTTACCGCTATAATTTGATATCTTATTTATTATTTTTGTATCCGATTCTTTTAATTTATAAATTATTTTTATACCAATTTAGATTTACTATTTTTTCCTCATTCATAAATAAATGTTTCTCACTCACAACTTTATTCATACCATTATGTATTTTTTCTTTATAATATTTTTATTTTATATCAATGAATATGTTATGTTGTTGTTACAAATATATTGTTGTTATGCAATTCCAACGGGAAAATATTATTTGTTATTGCTATAATTTGATCTTTTATTTTATCTCTTATTTTTTAATTTTTGTAACTGCTAAATTTTTTATTACGGAACAATTTTATCGAATCTCACTCAAAACTTTCTTCTTTTATAATTTTTGTTACAGTTATAATTAGATCTCTTATTTTATAATTTGTTACCGCTAAATTTTTTATGATTGAATAATTTTATCGACTATCTTAATTTATAAATTATTTATATATTTTGCCTTTGAGTTCCAATGGGGAAGCATTAGATGTTGTTGTTAAATTTCCATACTTTTGATTCTCGATGGCGAAACGTTACATGTTGTCAGCATACAAATACTTTACTTTTGAGTCTCGACGGGAAACAATTACACATTACTAATATTGGTTTTAATGACTAATTATCACTTGTTTACTTGCAGGTGTGTATACCACAAATACAGGGGTGCAAATAAAGCTTTGTATCTGGTAGGCCCAACTTAACAATCTACTTTGTTGAGAGTTGGGTGGGTAAAATCCTTGCGGAACCCAGAACCCAACTTAGAAAATACGCGGATACTGCTTTGACCCGAAGTATTTAATCTTAGAAATTAGGGTTTCTCCTCAGAAACCCAAGATCCTTCTTCTCTCTTCTTGCTGCTCTTCTTCGTTCTCTTCTTCTTCTTTCTCTCTGATTCTTCAGTGCTCTCACAATCTGTGATTGAAGCGTTGAAAATTAACCACCAGTGATGATGATGAAACAAAACCCTTGTGGTTTTGTTCTAAATCAAATCTTCTGAGGTGAGATTTGGTCTTCATCCCTTCGTAAACTTAGGGTTTCTGGAAACTAAGGATTGATGCTTCAATCTTCTTCTATTCTTGATGAAATCTCCTCAGGTACACTAGAACACAAAAGGCCCTTTGGATTTGTGAACAAATCAACAAACCCTAATCTTCCTTTTTAAGTTTCAGGTACACTGCACCTTGTGTTCTTGATGAACACACGATGATACCACAAGAATTCCACCTGAATTCTTAAGGTAAACTTCTCTCACCCTTCCCTCTTGATTCTTCTTCTATCTTTGTTAGTATTCAGTCACAGAATACTTTCTCACTTCCTGTTGTTCTCTCTTGTGAGGATCCTTCAACCTTCTTGTTGAAATTCTAGAACTACTCACACTTGGAATAACGTTGAAGAAGCAAAGTTGCAGGGAAGAAGAAGAGTCACGCTTAGGGTAAAAGTAAAAAATTGAAAAATGTATTATTATTTTCTGTGTATTACAAATTCCTACTTGATGTGTATATATACATGAATGTAAAAACTGTTGTACCTAAGAGTGGTAGTTACAACCGTTTGTAACTACCCTAACTACTTTGTTTTTTTAAAACACCCAGAGTTTGTTAGAGTTTTGTATTAACAAATCTAACATTCTCCCTTAATACAACATTCTAACAAATGTAAAAATTAAAAAAAACACTTAGAGACCACTATGTAGAGAGAGATAGGATGAATCATCTGGACATAGTTTTAAGAAAAAAATAGCTTGAGACAAGCCCCCAAGCAGTAGCTTAATAGGTTGCTTTCTTAGTTAGAAAGCAACCAATCCAATCTCTCTCTTGAGTTTTACAAAGGCTTCTCCTTTGAGAGCCTTTGTAAAAAGATCTGCTAATTGCTCCTTGGTTGAGCAATATTCAACTTGCAGTCTTCCATTGGTCACCTGCTCTCTTAGGTAGTGAAATCTGGCCTGAATGTGCTTTGTTCTGCCATGTGAGCCTGGATTTTTAGTTAGGTTCAAGGCAGATTTGTTGTCAATCTTTAAAGTAGGTGGTTGACTTAGCTTCAGCTGCAATTCTTCAATTAGAGCTTCCAACTAGGTTGCTTGGGTAGCAGCTGCACAACCTGCAACATACTCTGCCTCACATGAGGACAGAGCCACAATGTTTTGTTTCTTGGAGCTCCATGAAATGGGGGCTCCTTGAAACTTAAAGAGGTACCCAGAGGTGCTTCTTCTGTCCACATGGTCTCCACTCCAATAAGAGTCAGAGAAACCCTCTAGGATTAGCCTGTTATCAATAGCTAGGAAGTAGGTTAACTTGCCTAGGTCAGTCATCTCAAATTCCTACTTCATAGATGTTTTAAAGTTCTCAATTTCCTTGGCACAACTCCCCGTGACAAGTAAATCATCAACATACAAACATACCAGTAAGAGATAGGTCTGTAGGTCTCCCTTTATTTAGACTCCATACTCATTTGTGCATTTCGAGAAACCATTTTGGGTAAAAAATAGGTCTATCCTTTTGTTCCAGGCCCTTGGGGTCTGTTTCAATCCATATAGGGCCTTATGCAATTGAAAAACCATGTCTTCCTTGCCTTTAACCTCAAACCCTGGTGGCTCCTTGATGAACACAGTTTCTTCAAGTGGCCCATTTAAGAAGGCAGATTTAACATCCATATGATAGAGTTCCCATCCTCTAGTGCATGCCAAAGCAGTCACCATCCTTATAGTTTCATGTCTGGCTACTGGTGAGAATACTTCTGTATAGTTAATGCCCTCTTTCTGTTGAAAGCCTCTGGCTACCAACCTAGCCTTGTACTTTACAATTTTTCCGTTAGGATCAAGCTTAAGTTTGAAGATCCACTTCACACTTATAGTCTTCTTTCCCTTAGATAAATTTGTTAAGGACCAAGTATTATTCTTCTCAATAGATTTTAGTTCCTCAACCATAGCCTTTCTCCATTTATCTTCTTTTAGAGCCTCATGGTAGTAAATAGGCTCAGCATCAGCAAGCATGGCATAGTGAACAAGGTCACCATCCTTGGTCACATTGCTGTCTACAACCATTTCACACTCTACTAGCCTTCTAGGCAGTTGTCTAACTCTTTGTCTTCTTGTTGTAGTAGGTTGGATGGGTTCTGGGCTTGGGTTGTTTGGCTCCTCACCTTGAGGAGGTTGCTTAGGAATGTAATAGGCTCAGCATCAGCAAGCATGGCATAGTGAACAAGGTCACCATCCTTGGTCACATTGCTGTCTGCAACCATTTCACACTCTGCTAGCCTTCTAGGCAGTTGTCGAACTCTTTGTCTTCTTGTTGCAGTAGGTTGGATGGGTTTTGGGCTTGGGTTGTTTGGCTCCTCACCTTGAGGAGGTTGCTCAGGAATGTATTGTTCCAATTCTTCATCACTATCAGAGGTGTCTTCATTGTTCTGATGAGATGCCTCTGGTGTATCAATACTGTCTTCTTCAAAGATCAGTTCTGGGTTTGGTTCTTTACTGTTGGACGAATCCCATTGTTCCTCCTCCAACACAGTAACATCCCTGGAGACTTCTAGCTTGTTGTTTAAAGGATTAAACAAGCTGTAGGCCCCTTTAGAGTGGTAGCCAACCAGGATGAGAGGTTTACTCATATCCTCTAGCTTCTTCCTCTTTTGATCTGGTACATGACAGTAGCATAGGGAACCAAAAGTTCTTAGGTGAGCCACACTTGGCTTGTCACCTTCTCAGACTTCCTCTGGTACCTTGCCTTCCAGCTTCTTGGTAGGGCACCTGTTTAGGATGTAGGCAGCAGTTGAGACTGCCTCTCCCCAGAATTTTTTAGGTAGGTCTTTGTGTTTGATCATGGCTCTAGCCATATCAAGCAGTGTCCTGTTTCTCCTTTCTTCCACTCCATTATGTTGTGGAGTGTAGGGGGAGTTTTCTCATGAATGATTCCTCTGCTGGTGCAGTACTCCTCAAACTCCTTTGAGGTGTACTCACCACCACCATCAGTCCTTAGAATTTTAAGCTTCCTCTCTGATAGCCTTTCTGCCATTTGTAGGAACTACTTGAATATCATCAGGGCTTCTCCTTTAGTCCTGATCAGATAAATCCATAGCTTCCTAGAGTATTCATCTACAAATGTCAGAAAAAACTTATAGTTATTAAGAAATAGAATATCAAATGGACCACACACATCAGAGTAAACAACATGGAGTAAATCGTTAGACCTATTAGATATTTCTTTCTAAAACTTATTCCTAGGTTGTTTTCCCATTAGACATGTGGTACAAACCCTATTGGGTGTCTCAATCATAGGTAGTCCTTTAACTAGGCCTTTTGTACTCATTTTAGTTAAACTACCAAAGTTTAAGTGACCAAGTCTCCTGTGCCAAAGCTCACTTTCAGTACTAGTTGTAGCACTCAAACACTCTGTTGTTGAAGTGCTAATACTGGTTCTGAAGGTTCTGTTTTTGGCTAGGCGACTTGTCAATACAAGCCTATCCTTGCTATCAAAAATCTTCAGCTTAAGATCCTTCATTAGTATTGAAAAACCTTTTTCAACTAGTTGTCCTAGGCTAATCAGATTACAACTGATGCCTGATACATAATAGACATCATGAATAACTATTACCTGTCCATCATCCTTGGTGAACCTTATGTTACCCATACCTGTTGCCTCAATTGATCTATTGCTGGGACACCTGATTGTAGTCTTTTTATTAGGATTAAAATCCACTAGCCAGTCTCTATTTCCTGTGATATGATTAGAGCATGCAGAATCTAAATACCATACTTCAGTAATAACTGTACCATTTCCTGTAGTTATTACATAGGCAATGTATTCAGCTGTTTCAATTAGATTTACATCTACAATCCTATTTTCTGCATTTAATACTAAGTCATTTCTTAGGTCAGTTGTTTCTATGTCTAGTTCACTTATCATATTGAATGCAACATGTGTGCATTCAATGTCAGAATCCTCCTCTTGAGCCATGTTGGCTTCATCTTCAGATTCTTTAGGTTTTGGTGTTTTTCTAGTTGGACACTCAGTTGCATAGTGTCCATAGTTATCACACATATAACACTGAATTTTAGACTTATCTTTCTTTTTTGAGTCAGTATTTTTCTTGGAAGAATTCCCCTTACCTTTGGGTTTTCCTCCCTTACCTTTAGACCAGACTTTGACTGGCTGCTTGTTGTTGTCTTTAGGGTTCTGCTTCCCCTTCCCTTTAGCAGCATACAGAGCTTGATCCTCTTCATCATTTGCTTCAAAGAGGTCAAGTCTTACCTCCTTTGCTTCAAGCTTGGCTTGAAGTTCTTCGATTTTTAGGTCATCTGCAGGTGTGGTTTCTTCTATGGTGTTAGTTACTCCAAAAAACCTTTTGGTCATAGACCTCAAGATCTTTTTGCATACCCACTTTTCCTCAAGTGTCTCACCCAACAAGGCCATTTCATTTATAACCTTTTTAATTTTGATGAAGAAGTCAGTGACTTTCTCATCTTGTTTCATTCTCAATGTTTCATACTGAGCCCTTAGGGCCTGTAATTTTTCTTCCTTGATAGGGGCAGCACCACAGTAATACTTTTCCAAAGCATCCCATGCTTGCTTTGAAGTGTCACATTTCCTTATTCTGTCAAAATTGGCCTCATCATAGCCTCTGTGAATGAGGGTCAATCCCTTGAAGTCTTTTTGTTCATTTTCATTGAACAAAGTAGTTTCAGCTGTAGCAGGGTTTTCTCCCAGTGGATCAAACCCCTTTTTTACAATGCTTAACACACCATGAGAACCTAGGACAACTCTCATTTGCAGAGCCCAGATGTCGTAGTTTTTCCCATTTAGCTTGGGAACATGATTGTCAAGACTATTGCTTCCCATTTTCTTTCAAAACCTGTAACACTTAAAGAAAATATTAGAAACCACAAATACCTATACAGTCACTGTATAGGCAATAAAATCAGACAAGAAATTTAACAGAAATTTCCAAGAAGAGTTTAGAAGTTGTCCCAGTCACTTTTAGCTCTATGATGCCATATTGGTTTTAATGACTAATTATCACTTGTTTACTTGTAGGTGTGTATACCACAAATACAGGGGTGCAAATAAAGCTTTATATCTGGTAGGCCCAACTTAATAATCCACTTTGTTCAGAGTTGGGTGGGTAAAATCCTTGCGGAACCCAAAACCCAACTCAGAGAAAATACGCGGATCCTGCTTTGACCCGAAGTGATGATGATTGATGATGAAGAAACAAAACCCTTGTGGTTTTGCTCTAAATCAAATCTTCTGAGGTGAGATTTGGTCTTTGTCTCTTCGCAAACTTAGGGTTTCTGGAAACTAAGGATTGATGCTTCAATCTTCTTCTATTCTTGATGAAATCTCCTCAGGTACACTAGAACACAAAAGGCCCTTTGGATTTGTGTTGATTTGTGATCAAATCAACAAACCCTAATCTTCCTTTTTATGTTTCAGGTACACTGCACCTTGTGTTCTTGATGAACACACGATGATACCACAAGAATTCCACCTGAATCTTTAAGGTAAACTTCTCTCACCCTTCCCTCTTGATTCTTCTTCTATCTCTGTTAGTATTCAGTCACAGAATACTTTCTCACTTCCTGTTGTTCTCTCTTGTGAGGATCCTTCAACCTTCTTGTTGAAATTCTAGAACTACTCACACTTGGAATAACGTTGAAGAAACAAAGTTGCAGGGAAGAAGAGTCACACTTAAGGTAAAAGTAAAAGACTGAAAAATGTATTATTATTTTCTGTGTATTACAAATTCCTACTTGATGTGTATATATACATGAATGTAAAAACTGTTGTACCTAAGAGTGGTAGTTACAACCGTTTGTAACTACCCTAACTACTTTGTTTTTTTAAAACACCCAGAGTTTGTTAGAGTTTTGGATTAACAAATCTAACAACTAATATAGGCATTTTTGTATTATGACTTCATAAATATCTTTACGATTATCATGCGACTATGCCATTACAACATTTTGAGTTCTAACCAATCATTTTACACTGTATTTAATTAATCCACTTCTACTCTCACTACTAAAATCTCTATTTTATTAGTTGCTATTTTTTTGCCATTACAAAGAAAGTATTTTCATTATATTTGATTCCTTTCAGAGAAACGTAACACGTACTCGGAAAAATAATTACTTTTATATTTTTGCATTTCACTTCATCCTATCTTTATCTTATATATTTTTTTTCCTGATTTTTACTCCATTTGTAAGATTTGAAGAAAGTGGTGGTTTTTTTAACTTTCTGCAGCACTAGTTTTTTAAACAACTTGAAATGTAACTTTTTCCCCCAACTTCTATTTTTTTCTTTTTATTATATTTACAATTTTCAAAGTGTTTATAAATTTAAAACAAATTATAACAAATACAGTGTCACCCGTGCGAATGCAAGGTATACTACTAGTTTTATGGATAACGCTTTAGCATCACAATGACACTCTCTCTCCACATTCTACGAAGAGGATATAATTGTAATAAACTTCATTGGGATGTTGCATATATCCTATTTAAGCTCTTGTTATCATGTTTTTGGTGCAAATTAGAGATTCAAAACAACATTACCATTTACCAATCACAAATAAATTCTTTTAAGCATCATTTTTTAAAATCAATTCTTTTAGCTGCACTTTTTCACAATCAATTTTATAGATTTAATTCTACGAAATTTTGTATCATAAAGTAGGTATTCGTAAACGTGATTTCAAATGTCTTTTTCAAATATTTTTTTTGGAGAGTTATTAAATATACATAGTTATATTATCTATTTTAGTAATTAAGTTGAGAAAATATTTTAAAACAGAAATTCAGAATACAAATAATCTTGAAGTTACCATTAAAAAGAGGGTGCTACTAAAATGTACTTTTCAAAAATGGTTCAAAGATGGACCTTTACCGTTTTTAGTAAGTTTTAATAAAATATTATTTTTATTTTCCATATTTAATTATTATAAAATTCATTTTTTATTAAAAATAGTAATAGTTCAGCTTTGAAATTTTTTAGAGGTCCATATTAGAAGTATCCTAAAAAAATACAAATAATATTGAATTCATGTAAAATACTAATATTATTTAATACTATGGATAATTTGTCAAGAATAATGTGAT
This sequence comes from Astragalus glycyphyllos, assembly GCA_963573325.1. Classification (NCBI taxonomy): domain Eukaryota; kingdom Viridiplantae; phylum Streptophyta; class Magnoliopsida; order Fabales; family Fabaceae; genus Astragalus; species Astragalus glycyphyllos. Next base: position 61,629,372 of record OY754311.1, read on the forward strand.
GGATGTTAAAACCCCATGCGTCGAGTACTGTAGTCCATTCATCCCTTTTTTTGGTCCACTCACCAGTAAGGACCAACTGAGAAACAACTTTGTAAAAAAAAGTAGAGAAGAGGAGAATTTTGAATTGATATGTTTAATTTTCTTATTCTGCCAATCACAATCAATGAAGAATTGACACCCTGAATTAACAGCATCCACACACTTAAAATATGTAACATTTCAGTTTTGATTAGTGTATGTGATTTATTAATTTGTAGTAATATTGGGCCTTTGGAGTTTGGCCTCGTCTTTAATGAAAAAAAAACATAATATTAATGGATAGATTTTCTTTTATTCAGAGTCCTATGAGAGATATTCTACCTACACCTCCAAGCTCTCTATACCCACAACTTTTCTTCACTTTTTATATTTACTAGATTAGATGTCCACATTCTCAAGGGTTATTGTTTAAGATTGTATATCACTTTCTAAAAACACTAGAGTAATATGTAAAATTGGGTGTAAAATTTAGTAGTGATACTAAAGTTTGCATTTATCCATTATGTTTATTTATACTTACAAAAATTCTACGTGCTAGCCGAAGACCACAAGCGGTCAAACTATAAGGTGAGTTCAGTTAACATTAATTGGGATAATAGATAAAAGGTTTAAATATTTTTTTTTTGACCAAAAAAAGGTTTAAATATTTGATACCCGTAAATATACCAATTTTCCATTTATCCCGCTGTAAAAAAAAAGTTTACGGTTACCCCTGCAAATATAAACAGTTTTCGGTCACCCCCCTCTGTTAGATTATGTATTGTATAATAGGTATAAACCATGTACGGTTACCTCTTGCAAAATATAAAAAGTTTACGGTTACCCCCTGCAGGGGGTAACTAGAAACATTTATTATTTGCAAGGTTGATTTTAAAACTTTTTTTACAGGGGGGTAAATGAAAAATTAGGATATTTGCAGAGGGGATCAAATATTTAATCCTAAAAGGTTGAGAAATTTATTTCCTTTCGCTTTGTTAGGAGTCTTAACAAAATGGACGCCTCAACCTCTAAGAAGAACAACTTATGCAAGGCTAATGAGCCTGCCCCGCAACTTAGGGATGCCTACCTCAATTGCTTAGCCCACTGAGGCGACAACAACCATAGTTGATCCTACTTGATGAAGTTCTATGAACTTGAGAGAAAGAGAGAAATCAAGAGAGAGTTCATTTTCTTTTAAAATTATTTCCTAGCTACTCTATCCTGTTGCAGCTCCAAGGGCGATTGGTAATGTAACTACGGAGTAGTTTTGGCTACCGAAAGTAATATACGTATCGAATAATTAAGCATATTTTATACTATTATTTAGTTACCCCAAAAATATGTTATTTAGCTAGCTACCCCAACTATGTTTAATTGTCTAAGGAGATCAAAGAACAATAAGAAATCCATTAGTTTTAAGCCCCATTAATATATTATTAACACAAATAAATATGGTGATTTTTGTTAACTTGGTGATTTTGGTCCCTCTTTTTTACTTTTGACTATATATGTCTCTATTTTTCTAAATTTCACAATTTTTATCCTCAAAAATCATGGATTATTTACAATTTTGGTCCTTAAAAATCATGAATTTTAGGAAAATGGAGGACTAATATTGCACAATCCATGATTTTTAATGACCAAAAGTGCAACGAAAAAATCAGAGGGATCAAAATTACCAAATTAGAAGAGTAAAATATGTATAATTGACATACATTACCTCGATAAAAAATTTTTATGGCAGGAGAGATAAAGTCAAACATTTTTCATGATGTGTTGTTTCGTGATTAACTGACGTTTTTAAAAAATTTCTACAACAATAATGTATGTAAATTAAATCGTTAGACCACCCTTAGCCAGAGTCTTAGAAACACCACTGTTTATACAGTTACTCCACATCGTAACCGTTGATTTGGATCTGATCCAATGATAATAATAATCATTGATGTATTGTTATCATTGGATTAGATTCAAGTCAACTGTTAGGAAGTGGAGTAACTATATAAAAGTTACTTTTGTAGTAACTTGAACTCCACTCCTACATAATATAATATATATAAGTTTATAGATGGTGGTGGCCACCACCATGGTGGCAGCGGCGGCCGACGACGGTGATCCAACGATTCGTGGTGGTCGGTGGCGAAGCTTTGACGGTTGATTTCATGATCGACAGTTGCTGGTGGCGGAGCACCGATGGGTTTCTTTTTAACTATTCACACACACACATATATATATATATATATATATATATATATATATATATATATATATATATATAGACACACACATATATATATATATATATATATATATATATATATTTATTATCAGATTTTGCTGGATAAAATATAAGCAGTGGGTACTTTGTTTTGTCCATATAGAATAAAGTGGTTTAGGTATTCATATTTCACTTCTAAATTTAACGAACAAGTCCTCAGAAGTTGATATTTTCATGTTGTAAAGTCTATGTTCAGTGTTATTTGAATTATTTGCTCACCTATATCAGAAGTGCCAAAAAACATAAATGCAGTAAAAACCATTGCTTACCTATATCAGTGGAAGGGCCAGAAAATTGAGGGTTACTTAATCCAAACACCTGAGAAGGGCAAAGTCCATCTCCCACACATCGTATTCGGTCTGAATGCTCTTTTCCTAATACTTGACCAAGAGAGTCATTAGGTGAGATTGCCACAAGAGCAAGCCCTTCGCTCTCAATTTCAGCAATTTTCTCCTACAATATTTAAGTTATATGATGTTACTAAAAAATTAAGAAGAACAACAGGATACCAAAATGCATACAAAGGGTTAGTAACTTACAAAAACAACTCTCGCCTCTTCACAAATATATGTCCCATCAATTTTCTTATGAGTATCGATATACAAAACACCTCTGCTCACTTCCTTCCTAGTTTCATTCATCTATTCCTGAAAATCACAAATTCAAAAGTTAACTATAAGATAAAAACAATACACTAAAGCTTCTTTTTTTTTACAAGAAACAATACACTAAAGCTAAAATGTTTGTAAATACTCACAATCTCCACCTTCCTTTGTTTGAGCTTTTTAGATCCCCCTGTATGATTAATTTTAAGCTTGGATCTATTTTTAGCATTCTTTTGACTTATTTCCTACAAACGTAAAGAAAATATTATTGGCGTGATTTTTTGATGAGAAAATTGCTTCTAGGATGTTTGTAAACAAATTTAAATTTAAAAAGTAAAATACCTTGGTTTTTGGTCTCAATCTATAGTCCAAAAATGTTGCCCAGTCAATTGGCGTAATTGACAATGGAGGATTCTTCATATTTTCATCACGACTCTTTGTCGGGTCATAATAGGTATTAAACAAATCTAACCTGTGTTCTCTCCATTTCCTGCCAATGTCTTTCATGATATATTTTTTAGCATTAGCTTCATGGGCTGGATCCCACCACAACTTAGCCTACAGTAACTTATTGTTGTTAGTTATAACATAACACTATATTACATGGTAATAAAAACAAGTATTATGGATAACAAACAAGAAAAACAACACTTAATACCTTAATAAGATTATTCCAAGCTTTATCCTTGAAGTCACCAATTACCTTTTTCCAATTATCAAATCCAATAGAAAACCATTTATGCTCTCGTGCCAATCGACCTAAAAAGCTTGCTAAAAGCCCATCAACATCTGTGCCACTTGGTGTAATTCCATTAAAAGGAATGACAACTCTCACTCCACGTGGAAGGTTGTAAACATCTCTAACTTGCATAGCACGTTCTTCTTCTTCTCCTTTATCATCTATAAAAAGAAAACATTAAGTGACGATTTTATATCCAATATGTTAATTTATGCATGAACAAATATTTCAGTAAATTGTATGAACAAATATTTCAGTAAATTGCATGAACATTAAATGACTTACTTCTTACTCGAACCATCCAACAAGTTCATTTGTAAGCAAGTGGCGTTAATTTTATTGTAATATTCTCTCACTTTTACTTGATTTCTTTTTAATTCTTTTATAAATTATTTTACATGACAAATTATTCTTTTGTTTCTATTGTTGTAGCAACAACAAAGTGCTGGTGGTCACTCCTCATCATCTACTAACAACAATAGCCAGCCTTGAAGGGACTTTTATGGTTAATGCTTATTTTGCAATGTAATACATGCTTATTTTGATATGTAATATGTGAGAGCTACTTGTGAAATTGTTATCTTGTTAACAAGGGCTACTTTAGAGAGCTATTTGTTAAATTTTTATCTTGTTATAGCAAGAGCTACTTTATAGAGCTACTTTGAGTTATTGTTAACTTCTACTTATACTCATATGGTACCAATGACATTGTTATGCTATTATTCAAGAGCTACTTTGAGTTATTGTTAGGACTACTTTGAGTTATTGTCTTGTTTAAAACCGACACTAAAATAAATTAATGATTGATAAAAACAGTTATTTTTATTAAAAAGTAGTAGCTGTCAAAACCAAAATAGAATAGCGGCGGTTGCAACCCATTGCTAAAATAAATACTAAAAAACAATGATTCTTGGCGGTTCAAACCGCCACTAAAGTAAAAGAAAAATGGCATTCAACTTTCTCATTTACCGTCGGTTGAAACAGAGGCTAAAGTAGAAATAACATCAGTCAATTTTCACTTTTACCGTCGGTTGTAAACTGACGCTAAAGTTGAAATAACGTCAGTCGACTTTAACATTTACCGTCGGTTGTAACTGACGCTAAAGTAGAAATTATTCCGGCGGTTACAAAAACCGACGCTGTTCGGACTAGTGGCGCCATATTTAGTGGCGGTTCTGGGACCGACAGAAGTCCATTTAGCGTCGGTTAAAACCGACGCTAAACCCCAATTTTGACCGACGCTAAATCTCGGTTTCCTTGTAGTGGGGCCCGCAGCGGCCTTCCCATCTATGGCTTATCAATCTCAGGAATCTAATCACTGGAATTCTATTATCACATCTACATTGGAATTCTACCGTTGTGTCTACACCAGAATTCTATTATTACATCTACGTTGGAATTTTATTATTATTATGTCTACACCGAAGTTCTATTATTACATCTACGTCGGAATTTTGCTGTTACGACTATGTCGGAATTCTATTATTATGTCTACATCGGAATTCTACTGATTATATCTACGTCGGAATTTGGTTATCCTATCTCTTGTCTCGGCTTTCAATCAGAATGAATTAAACATGCAAATAAGAAATTAGAAATTACAAGAGTAATTAGGGCCGGAAAGGGACGGTGCCCGATGTACTTTACAAACCAGAGTTGGCCCTGGACATGCCCGAGACCAACTTCAAAATTTACAAAGAAAAACAAAACAGACTAATCTACATTCTCGGCATTCTTCTCTCCCTCGGCCTCGGCAGCCTTCTGATCAGCAGCAACTGGATTTCCTTCGTCCTCGACAGCTTCAGTCCCGAGGTCAGCTTGGTTCTCTGCCGGAGAAGACACTGAGGCCGGATCGTAGAGCACTTGGCCTTTGAAGACGATCTTCCCGTCCACAGCTTTGTGCGCGACCTTGAGCAGGCTAGTGTCCAATGGAGGCTCGAGGACAAGGGCCATCTGCAAGCAGCGTGTGAAGTCGGCCACGGCACCGGTGGCGACCCTATCAGTGAGACTTGCTTTATCTTTCTTCAACTGCTCGATCTCCTCGGCACGCTTCCTCTTATCGGCCTCAACTGCCGCCAGCCTATCCTGAAGTGTCTGGAGTTCTGCCTGCAGCTTCGATATTTCTGCTATCTTTTTGGCCTGCTCCCTGGCGTTGGAGTTCGCCTCGTCAAGCTACTTCTGGACTCCAGACAGCTTGCTTAGCTCGACTTTCAGAGTCCGGTTTTCTTCAGAGTAAGCTACCAAATTATAATCCCGGTATGTTTTCAGGTTGCGAGAAGTTCGAATCAACTCACCCTCTAAGTATCTATTGTGAGCTTTGAAATTAAAGATCTTACCTCGGAGGCGGGCAATTGTTTTCTTAGCTATCGGCTCCTCCAATTCCTTGAAGGCTTCAACACCCAGCCTGCTAACTCAGGCGCAAGCAGCAAAGTCAGCCATGGTAGCCTTTTCTTTTTCCCTCTTCTCTACTCTCCTTTCATCCTGCCTTTGTTTTTGCCTTTTCAGGGCGGTAAGGTCAGCATTGACAGCCTCAGCATGACTCCGTTTGGGACTTTCTTTATTGCCCGGCTCCGAGAACGATTTCGAAGACTTGGCAGTAGTGGGAGAATTCAATTTTTCGGCGATAGGCTTGCCCCCAGCAGATTGAGACTTGCTTGCCACCTTCTCTAGGACGGGACCAGATCTTGAGCCCTTTCCCGTGCTCCTCTTCTTCTCAGGTACCTTCTTGGGCACCTCTATCTGAATAGATTTATCAACGTTGGAATTCTCAAAGATATCGTCAAGATCGTCCATTTTACTTGAAAAAGAAAGGAAGGCAGTCCGAGTCAACACCAGAGTTATTTCCTGAGACCAGCTCGGAGCATAACGACATAGAAATATTGAAATAAAAGGTAAATACAAGAAGCAAAATATCTCCTCAACTTGGCCTCAGACTCGGGCCAGGCGTCAATCATGGAGCCGAAGTGGAACTTCAAGCCTTTCTTGGCCAACTCCTTCCCCCACTTGTTGATCAGCTTGTAGGACTCTGCGTCGTCCCTCGCCAGCAAGTTTGGCTTCATTATATAAGACTTGGTCTCAATCTCCTCCCCGCCTCAGACAAAATGCTCCTGACTCCACGACAACAGGAAATGCACCCTGGTCAAGTCCTTATCCTCGTAATCCGTGATTGATAGTTTGGCTGCATTATTCGAAGCCTTAACAAAGAAGAAATTTAACTTGAAATCCGTATTGGAGTCGTTTGCCGGAGCAAAATAAGAGCGCTCCGTATTTCCTCGCAGTCCAACATGTCCTTGTCTCTTGCCGCCTGACCCCGGCTCCAGTGAATGAAATACATTGAAAAAGCAGAAGAAGACCTTCGCAGAAGGAACTCTTCCGAGGTGCTTCATGACCAGCTCAAAACCGCGCATGAATCCCCAGCCATTTGGGTGCAGTTGAGAAGAGGCCACATGCAGGTAATTGAGTACGTCCTTCTGAAATTTGCTGAGTGGAATACGAACTCCCATGGTCTCCAGCACGACTCCGTAGAAGAAAAATCCCATTCCGTCATGCTCAGTGCATACCGACATATCATCGACCGCCATCAACTTCCACCTCTGGTCGGCAGGAGCAGTGATGAAGCGTTCGTAGTAAGACACAGGGTTGTCCGATCTCAACTTTGGGTAGATATCACAGATTCTTGTGGATACCCAGTCATACGCTTCCTCATTCGTTTGCTCATCTTCTTCTACGGCAACCTCAGGTTTCTGAACTTGAGAACCAACCTCGGCATTTTCTTCCGCGGCGTTCTCTTCAACTGTGCCTTCTGAGGCCTGCTTGACAAACTGCCTAGCCGAAGCGCCCGACATTGTAGGAGAGTCTACGTACGTGGAAGAAAGCAAGGACAGAGCTCCCTTAGGGGCCGGTATCGGGTCTCCAGTAGCCGACCTCCTTAAGATCGGTTTACCAGGTTGTATAAAAGGCTGTGTTTCTTCACTCTTGGATCAGACCATTATCTGCAAGGGGAGGACGGTACTATCACTATCTATTTCTAGCCATCTAAATCTATTTATCTTAGGACTAAGGCTAAAGCGGTACTGACCCCGGCCTCGAAAACCCCAAGGTCGGTTCGTCTCCTCCTCCCCCTAAGGCAGGCAGCGACGGTCGCCAGAACGACGACATCCGCCGTGATCAAAAATATACTATGATTAAAGCGTTTAAACTATGCAGGAATGGAAAACTAACCTTTGTGCAAGTACTTCCTAATGTCGGCTTGAATTTTGATCTCGTCTCGGCAAAGACCTGGAAACTGTCTGCGGCGAACGACGGCGTTGATCTCGGACGGTGGTCGGAGAATTCTCAAATTTGCAGAGCTCAATCTCTCAGTAGATGCAAAAGTGAACAAGTGAACCCTCAGCTCGCTATAGATAGGGGCGATATGTGAAGCGTCACATCTCATCAATACGTCCTTTCAATGCTGCGCAATAAGGCACTCTCGATCTCACCAAGCGTCACGCCTCTGTTCTCCTCTCAGTGGACGACACGTGGCAGTCATTACCTCAAAGCGACGGTTGTACTAAGCAGAGGCCGACATCATACTTCTCCCGTCCTCGACTTGGGGGGCCACTGTTCCGGACTGGGTCAAACCTTGGAGGACTTGGGCCTGGCCCATTCCCGTACTCCAGGTCATCCGGCACGTGCTCGACCCTTGGTGCTCGCATCGAATAGTCAGGATTGACGTATCCGTATCCAACGTCCCAGGTACGGTGTTTTGCCTATAAATAGAGGTTCTGCCCTCCAATCCCAGGTACATGATTCACATTTACATTATCCTCAATTTTCCTTATAACTCTCTCTTTCTCTTACTGACTTGGGTGTTAGAGTATTTTGCAGGTACCCCCCACTCGACGTGGACGTGTGAGCTACCTCGGATAGTCCGTGCCCAATCTTCAATGATCCGAATTCAACCTTCAACCTTGGGAAGCACATCTACTCAACCTTGCACCCCGGGCTCGGCCGAATTTTGAGCCTAGGTATCGAACAGTGTTAAATTAATGTAATATTTCCACAAGCTTTTGAATTTTGTAAACCCTAATAAAACTTTTGAATTTTGTAAACCTTGTTGTCTTGGGAAAACATTTACACAAGCTTTATGCCCCAGCCTATACCTCCACACATACCACACCATTTGAGCTAGTTCACACAGATCTTTGGGGACCCTCCCCCACCCCTTCTAGTTGTGGATACCTTTATTATATTGAATTTGTGTATGCATGCACTAAATATACGTGGATCTATCTTTTAAAAGCTAAATTAGAAGCAATCGAAGCCTTTAGCAAGTTTCATCATATGATAAAAACATAATTCTCTACTCAACTTAAATCCCTTCAATCAGACTTTGGTGCTGAATTTCGCTTCTTTACTAATCACCTAGCATCTCTTGGCATTCTCCATAGAAAAACATGTCCCTTTACCTCCTACCAAAATAGAACCACAACTTTACTACAACAATTCACCTCATTAACTGACTCCCCACTACATCCATACCTAACTTTATATCTCCTTATCAAGCCTTGTTCAACTCTTCCCCTAATTATGCTCTGATACCATGATGAAGTTCTATGAACTTGAGAGAAAGAGAGAAATCAAGAGAGAGTTCATTTTTTGTAATTGTGAAAATGAATTCCTTGATCTGAAATTTTCAAAAACCAAAATCAGTTTTTGTGTTGAGTTTTAAATATTTCTAAAACTAAAACCAAAATTAAGTTTTTAGTTAAGAAATTTTCGAAAATCAAAACCACTTCCAATAAGAATAAATATTCTTCATAAAGTTATCTTAATCAAAACTAATATATAAAATTAGGTTTGAAAAAGTTAAAACATTACAACTATATAATATATTTATAGTGTAATGATTTTAATAATAGAGGTTGAAAGTAGTAGTTGTCGACAGAAGCTTGTCTGAGTGGGTGGTGGTGGTGGTAGTTGGAATTAGAGGTGGTGATCGGTGGTAGTCACGTTGGTGGTCGGTGGGGGTGACTATTGGTGGTCAGAGTGGTGGTTGGAGTGGTGGTGGTGAAAGTGGTGGTTTACGATGGTTAGAGTGGAAGTTTTGCGGTGGTTAAAATGGTGGTTGATGGTGGTCGGAGTGGTGGTTGGTGGCGGTCTAAGCAGTGGTTGACGGTGGTCGGAGTGATGGTCGACGGATGTTGGGGGTGGTTGACGGTGGTCAGATTGGTGGTTGATAATGGTAAAATGCTGGTTGACGATGGTCGGGGTGGTCAGGCTCGTACGAATTGGTGCTTATTATGAAGTGGTCTCATTGGCTCCATCTGGTCCCTATTGCACGAGTTTGTACAATAGAGGCCAATTCGTACGAGATTTTCGCGATGGTGAGAGTGGTAGTTGGTGGTCGTTAACCAGTGCATTTTAATCGGTTTGTGCTTTGCTTAATTACTTAAACTCTATGATTTGCTTATGTGATTCATTTTATGATTAAGTTTTACTTAATCAATTAATCATGATTCTGTTTTGCAACTTTCATTTTAGAAAGTATTTTATCGCTTGTTTAATTTAGTTTGGATAGGAATTGATAGAGTCTATGACACTTGTTTATTGGATTGATAGAATTCTGTTATAATGTTAATTGTGTTACTGACGCTTGTTGACTATCACGATTGATTGAACACACTATTTTGATGTTTGCTTTAAAACGGTGTGAATTCGCATAAACTGACTGAACATTGTTCACTTAGTTTATGATCAATCAAGAATTAGCAAACCTTGCACAAATCTTTATTAAAACCGATGAGAAATCTAAGAAACGCACCTGAAACCAATGGATTAATTATCTATCTTTAATTGATTTTTTTCATTAAACATCAAACTCTTCTCTTCAAAAATCCTCTTTTTTATTGTTTAGTATGGTTCTTGATTTTGGTACGCTAGAGATCAACTTTCTCCCATCCAATGATAAGAGAATAAGCCGCATTCTTTGGCATATAGCCCTTATAAATTTGCGCTCATATCAATGCATCAGGTACGCATTTATTATTGTCTGCCACCTTTTCCTTTTGCTGACTTAAACTTCTGAGTGTCTGTAGGTACCACCCACCTCGCCGGATCAACATGAAGGACATCATCTCGGCACAACCTTTGGAGCATCTTCAGCATCACAACTTAGAAGTATCTCAGCCCAACTACATTGATCGAAGTATCTATGCCCAACTACATGGATCGAGATTGGCATCCAGTATAGTTCAGGAAACTATAATTAGGGTGTCCACATAATATGACCCCCAAAATGGAATGTTCTGGCAGGTTGCACTATTTACATTGACTAACCGTAACTTCATGCTAATTAAACACTTAAAAACATGTAACATGAATAATGCAATTTCTCATAACCTTAGGGTCCACCTTTAGACCTTGTTTTTGTGGTTCATATTAAGTTAAGTGCACTCATAATTAGGGAGTCTATGGAAAAAAATCTTCCCTTATCAACCAATACTTTCTATTGGAAGCAAGAACAACAAAAAGTTATAATCTGTATCCGTTCCTTGAACTTAGGTGGAAAGTTGTGGATGTCCTTTATAGAATTTTAGGTCCATATGAAGGTTCATCCTATGTTCTAAAGCATGATAATGCGTTTACTGAAAAGAAATTAATTGATCCGGGAATGTCTTTCATAAAGAAGAAAGAAAAAAGAAAAAGGGGAACCCCATTTACTTTGTATTGGCCTTATTTATGCCTTCTCAAACGGAACATGCAATGTGCACCTTTAAATAATGATGCTACCTTTTATAGGTAGTTATTATTAAGCATATTAAAAGGAGGATAACTACATTTTTGTTCTTTTCAATCAAATAAGAAACCAGCAACACAGAGTATTCAAAATTTTAAAATTACAGCACCATCAAGCGTCTTAATTAAACTCTGCTAAACTAGCTAATACCAAATAACAGTATCTTGATTATATGATTTCTAGAATAGTTGAGCTTATCATTGTTTTCATAAGACTACAAAAAATGCTGATTAGCGACGGAAAATTCTATCACTAATAGCACTTTTTTTGTCATTATGGCTAGTGTTCCAGATCGGCCCAACTAATGATTTGACAAAAGTCCACGATCCCCAATCATCCGACGGCCTAGGCGCATATGCTATGCCCCTATAAGGACAAGCCACGTGTAGGCACTGATCCCCATAAAAGCACTCTCATATGACTGCTACAGGTACGTATTTATTACCTCACATCATTTATTCCCAATGCTGGCTTAGGCACCCCCCCTCCCCGGATCAACGCGCGACCGGTCATCTCGGAAATCAATCTACTACCTCAACAGCTACATCCAACGAGTAACTCGGAGTGGACTAGCTACTCAGCTTCGTAAGCACCTCATTCTCAACTCGGTCGAAGCCTGCAGCTTGAACCATTCATTGGCGACCATAGTAGCAGTCACATCCCAATAACTTTGGACTCCCTCTGAACATTCGCGATGCCTCCGAGGCGCCATACCCACCATATACGACGAATCTGGAGATCCTAAAGATCATGTCGACTACTTCGAGCTGATGCTATGATACCGAACTCTCAAAACGAATTCAATAGCAAGTTGGTACCAATTCACCTAACTATTCAAAGCCAACTTCACTACGTCTCGGGTAAAGACGACGAGATAGTGGCACGGGCCCTTGAAAGGGAACCTGTCGAAAAAGCAGCTCCGCCGGTAGAGACTCGGCCAAGAAAAGAGCAAGCCAATTCACGCCGAGATTCAAAGACCCGAGGAAATCGACTCAACGAAAACACTCCCCTAAACGCCCCAATGGAGAGTATCCTAGCCGAGTGCGCTAACACTGAGTTCCAAGGGATCAAACCTCCCAACCCTATCTCTGAGAGAAAATGGACCATCGGGAAGAAGTACTGCCGTTATCACCGAAGCAGCAGCCACAACACTAATCAGTGCACTACCTTGAGGGACGATATAGAAGAACTCGTCAGAAAAGGAAAATTTGCCCAATACATCAAGAAAGACGAACCCCAAACACGTACCAGATCCCCTAGGAAAGGAAAAGAGGTTGCTAATGACATCGAAAAAGTTGCGAAGAAGGCACAAAGCGACTCGGATGTTGATGAGGAAGAACCCAAAAGCTCTAGCCCCCCGATTGCAATGATTATCTCCAGAGGATACCCAATCAAAGGTGAGGCGGCTAGGAAAACAATAAAGAGGAGATGGAAAGAGATAATGAGCATAACCAGCTCAACTCCTACCTAAGGACTTAGTCACCGACCTCTCTTGTAGTTCGACGAGAAGGACCTACTAGAATGGAAAGCCCAACCAACACATCTCGTTGATCATCCAGGCTGTAATGGCAAACTTTGATGTAAGAAGAATTTTTGTAGATCAAGTCAGCTCAGCCGACATCATCTTCGAAAATCTACTACTGGTTATTAAAAAGGACCTCACACCATATCAAGGATCTGATCTCAACGGATTCAATGGATCCAAGGCTACACCACTAAGGTACATAGAGCTGATGGTTAGTTACAGGAAAGAACCAGTAACTCAGACTATCGAAATCCTATTCCTAGTCCTCTCTTGTTCATCAGTCTATAATTGCATTATAGGGAGACCCACGTTGGGACGTCTAGAGGCAGTCGCCTCCACGATCCACCTCAAAATGAAACTTTGCTCAGCCACAAACAAAGTTATCAATAGAAAATCCGACTTGGGTGCAGCCAAAAGATGCCACTCCCTGTTCCTTAAAAGGGAGGAAGGAGGAAGCACATGAAATAAATAACTCGGATTGTATCAAACAAGAGCTACGTGTGAAAAAGGAAAGGAGCAATACAAAGAAAACGCAAACTCGACTTCCACACCGACCACGAGCAAGGTCAGTAAAGCGTAACAGACCTCCAACACCTGAACACCCAAGACCCCTGACTAGAACATCCATGGCTGACTATAAGTATTTGAAAAGTGAAGTGCAACACACTAAAGTGTTAGAACACCCAAAGCTGCACATCTATGTTAAAGCTTTTTATGAACAAATGAAGTTATTTACCAACCATCATTTACTCTCACAAGCAACACCGTAATGTAAAACTTCATATAAACTCATAAATCGAAGGTAAGCAAACAAGTCTATCTACTTGGCTAACCGAGCTAAAAGAATCTGAATTGTTCTAAGAACCGAGCTAAAAGTCCATTTCCTTGGCTAACCGAGCTAAATGTATTCGAAGTCGTTCTAAGAACGACATATTGAAAGCCAAATGTTAGCAAAATAGTCCATCGACATGGCTAACCGAGCTAAAAGAATCCAAAGTCGTTCTAAAGAATAACAATTTGGAAGCCAAAGGTTAGCAAACAAGTCCATCTATTTGGCTAACCGAGCTAAAAGAATTCAAAGTCGTTCTAAGAAAGAGAAATTGAAAGCCAAAGGTTAGCAAACAAGTCCATCTACTTTACTAACCGAGCTAAAAGAATTTGAAGTCGTTCTAAGGAACGACAACTTGACAACCAAAGGATAGCAAACAAGTCCATCTACTTGGCTAACCGAGCTAATAGAATCGGAAGTCGTTCTAGGAACGACAACTTGAAAGCCAAAGGTTAGAAAACAAGTCTATCTACTTGGCTAACCGAGCTCAAGGAAATAGAAGTCACTGTTAAACTTAATCAAAACAAAAGAGGTCAAAGTCATTCTCATAGTCAATATATGATAACTCATAAGATGATTGAGCAAGAAAGACGGTCGAATGCCACTAAATAAACTTGAAGGGGAACATGAATAGGGACTCATAAAAAACCAATATTCAAATATCGTAAAGCTAAAAACGGCAGAGTCAAATATCGAGTTCAAAACCCAAAAGGGCGAGTTAATTGTCATCAAACATTAATGCTTGGAAAGGCATCACCAAAGTACAAAAGAAGTTTAAAGATTCTCAATATCAATGTCGCCATTCCCAACCGAGCCCTTCAAGGTGTTGAGTTCTTGCAAGGAATCATCTCTCCCCTTCTTCAAAAAAACATACTCTACAGAATCAAAATTCCATTAGTCAAAATCAGAATCCCTCAAAAGGCCAAATTCCAACCAAGACGCAAAAATAGAAGTATTACGTTCTTTCCGCTTCTTTCCCTCCGCTTCTCTGGGGAACTTTATCCTTGTGACTCTTCTTGTTCTTCTTTGTTTTCCTCTGGCAACTATGACCAGCACTTTCCTCCAACCGATGCTTGTTCACTTGGTCATCAGTCTGACCTTGTTGCTTCTGAATAGTTGAGTTGGAGGTACACTTGGATGAAGGAAGATTGACGGCAGCAATAGTTACAAAAACCTAAATGGTCAGCCGAAACCATAATTCAAACTTGTTGCAGAGCAACAGAAGAATCTGCAGTCATCAAAGACTTAGTGTTAATAAGCCCATTCCTGCCACGACATTGCCACTTTTCCAATCAGCCTCAAAGTCTCTTGGTCCTCAACATCAAAGCTGTCAGTGGAATTAGGAAAATGGGAAGAACGAAGATCATAGTGATGTTCATCCCAAAATAAAGAGAACATCAGACAAACAACCTCTCCTCCCCGGTAAAGAATGAAGTAACTTCTTTCTAATGCTCGAAAAGATACCCAACCCATCTTTTTCATCCGAACAAAAGTAAACATCGAGTAAATAATGGTGTTGAAAGAGGCCGGTCCAAGCGGTCCAAAACAATCTGGAAGGGTCGAAGGAATGCCCAATTATTGGGATGAAGTTGGGTAGGAGCTACAAGAAGTTCCCTCAGGATGTTCTGTTCAAAAAGACTAAAGGGCGTACGAGCATGGATCGCAACCAAAGTTTCATAATTAACATTAAAAGCATACTTCTTAGGGGGCACTTGACAAGCTCGCTCCTCATTAGAGACCCCCTGAATCACCCACTCACTTCCAGCAATGCGGCCCATCTTGAAAACAAGAGTGTCCAAAAGCTCGCACTTCAGCCTGATCTTGTTGACCACCTTACAGACTTCTTCATTCGCCAAAGCCTAGTCCTCCGGAACGATGGCTCCTCTTACATTTCATTAAATCCCATAGAAGGCGGCTCACGACAGTCAGTCTCCGAGGTGTTCTCTCCCGATGAACTATTTCGAGACTCCAAGTCCGAGCCAAGATCCTCAACAATTTCCAATTCGGCAGCATGGTCTTCCTCACCTCATCCTGAGCGAACCGAAATGTTTCCTTGGGAAGCATCCATCAAATCACAAGCATAATCTTAATCCTCCCATAAGGCACGAGGCGAAGACACTATAGTTCAACCTACTTGGAGGGAGTTCACTTAGCAAAAATAAGTACTGATCCTTCAAACATCTCCATAAGAAAAAGTCGAATCTGATCTCGTAGAAACACATGACACCCGAGAAGAAGTTTGAAGTTATGGATCCCCCTCCTCCTAAGAGGGATCCCGCCAGAAAGACGAAGATCCCATCTACGAAGAAATGACTGACATCTAGGCAACCTAGAGTGTGGGGTCTAAGGAGGGAGACAAATAAAATGGAAGAGAAATATACTTGGTCAAACCCGCTACAGCAAATGCGAAGACAACTGATAGAGATCTCGGAGTAGATGAACGTCGGAGCATTAAAGGGGCAACTCAGAAAATATTCAAGTGAGGAAATCATACGGCTATTTATACCAACGATGACGAAACGAAGTGACGATCTCCCAAATGAGGCCGCCGTAATAAAATCCATAATGATGCGCTAGAAACGAGGAGCCACGCTAAATGGCCCTGATGACAAGACACCTCGAGAAATCAAAAGACTATCTGCCAGGTGGCAAAAGGAATAACAAATCAATCATTTATCGCATCATTAAAACTGATTCAATGGAGATGAACCATTTGAACAAGATCCATCAGGAAGTTGGTATAACAAGGTGGGCTATAACAAGAACAACAACCCATATTCTAACATCTTCTGGTGGGGAGGCAACAAAATAGATACTGGCACAACACCTGCTCAAGAAAAACCATCTACATCTTCTGGATTTCTAGCTGTTTTAACTCAAAAGCCTTCTCGCTACAACTCTTTGGCTGAGGAACTGAAAGCCTTCATGAATGAAACCAAAGCTCAGTACCAAAGCCAAGGAGCTGCCATCAAGAACTTAGATAATCAAATTAGCCAAATTGCAACTTCAATTTCTGCTAGACGTAGTGGTTCTTTGCCAAGCACTACTGAGCCTGCAAAGCCATCTGGTAATGAGCATGTTAAGGCCATCACCCTCAGAAGTTGAAAGGAAATTACAGTTCTGCCCAACATTACAAATACAGGTGCTACTTCTAGTACTGATAGCACTGGGGCAAAACATGTTGATGTAGATTCTGACGCTACAACAGAAACTACCACTCCAACCGAGAAAGCGACTCTAAATGTGGTTTCTGAGAGAACTCATCCTTTGGCTCAAAGGTCTAAGAAGGTAACTTAGGATAAACAATTTGGGAATATTATGGAGATCCTCAAATAGTCCCACATCAACATTCCATTGGTGGATGCTCTGCAACAAATGTCAAATTACACCAAGTTCAGGAAACTAGCATGCTGCTACACAGCAAGGTTCCCCAAAAATTAAAAGATCCAAGTAGTTTCACAATTCCATGTTTCATTGGAGGTAATTACTATGGTAGAGCCTTGTGTGATTTGGGAGCATGCATCAATTTGATGCCCAAGTCCATTTTTCAACAACTTGGTATTGGAGAGACAAGACCTACCACAATAACCCTTACATTGCCTGACAGATCTACTTCTTATTCTGAAGGTTAAATGGAAGATGCGTTAATTAAGGTTGATAAATTTGTTTTTCCTTTGGATTTATAATACTTGATTTTGAGGCTGACAAAAATATTCCAATTATCCTTGGAAGACCATTTTTGGCTCACGACACTTGAGTTAGCCTAGTTCAATGTGTTCCCAAGAGAGGTGGGGTGACAGTGGTTAAAAATAAAATAAAATGAATTGATTCCTACCTGCACAGTTACTGGTTGGATAATTTGCATAGATTATAGGAAACTCAACAAGGTTACCGAGAAGGACCATTTTGCCCTACCCTTCATTGATCAGATGCTTGATAGACTTGTTGGGAAGGAGTTCTACCACTTTCTGGATGGGTATTCAGGCTACAGCTAGATTGCTATAGTACTAAAGGATTAAGAAAAGACTACATTCACTTGTCCATATGGCACCTTTGCCTTTAGAAGGATGCCATTCGATTGTGCAATGATCCAACTACTTTTCAAATGTGCATGATGTCTATCTTCTATGATTTAATTGAAAAATCCATGGATGATTTCTTTGTCTTTGGAGAGAATTTTTAAATATGTTTGCTGAATCTGGAAGACATCTTGAGAAGATGTGAAGAAAAAAATTTGGTCCTCAAATGGGAAAATGTCACTTTATGGTGCAAGCATGAATAGTTTTGGGGCACAAGATTTCAAAGAAAGGCATTGAAATAGACAAAACCAAAGTTTAAAAGATAGAGAAGTTACAACCCCCTAGGTCAATCAAAGGCATCAGAAGTTTCCTTAGACATGCTGGTTTTTATAGAAGATTCATAAAGGATTTCTCTAAGATCTCTAAACCATTGTGCATGTTGGTAGAACATGACACAACATTCAAATTTGATGAGAAATGCCCAGCTGCTTTCAACACTCTCATGGAAGCATTAGTGACAACACTGATTATAGTTGCTCCTGATTGGAGCAAGCCATTTGATTCAATGTGTGATGCTAGTAATTATGCTATAGGAGTTGTGCATGGGCAAAGGAAAGGCAAAGTGTTTCATTCTATACATCATGCTAGCATAACTCTTGTGGATGCTCAACTGAACTACACTACCACTGACAAAGAGTTGCTAGCCGTGTTGTTTGCCTTTGACAAGTTCAGATCCTATCTTATGAAAGCTAAAGTGGTGGTATACACTGATCATTCAGCTATCAAATATCTCATTGCCAAGAATGATGCTAAGCCAAGATTGATAAAATGGGTGTTAATGTTGCAAGAATTTGACCTTTAAATCAGAGACAAAAAGGGAGCTGAAAATCAAGTGGCAGATCATTTGTCAAGAATCCTTGATAGTGATTCACTCTCTTTTGGTTTTGAAATCAAGGAATAATTCCCTGATGCGTAGTTGTTTGTTGTGATAGCATCTGCTAATGCTATTGTTCTGCAGTAGTAGTGCTCTTGTATGCTGATGTGGTGATTTATTTGGTGAGCAACGTGGTGCGAGAGGAGTTCACAACACAGCAAAGGAAAAGATTTTTCCAACAAACAAAGCAATATTTTTGGGATGAACCTTTCCTCTACAAAAGGTGTGCATGTAAGTTGCTAAGGAAATGTGCTGCAAATGAAGAAATAGAAGTTATTCTATAGCATTTCCATTCTTCCCCAAGTGGAGGGCACTTTGGAGCTATGAGGATTGCTGCCAAGGTCCTCCAAATGCGTTATTTTTGCCCTCTCTCTTTAAACATGCTCATGACTTTGCTAAAATGTTTGATAGGTTTGGGAATATATATTTCTTGAAGTCATGAAATTCCCCTAAACAATATTTTGGGAAGATGAACATTTTGATGTTTGGGGAATAGATTTCATAAGACCATTTACCCCTTCTATTGGCAACCTATACATTCTAGTAGAAGTGGGTTATGTTTCTAAGTGGATTGAAGTAGTTTCTCTTCCCACTAATGTTGCTAGGGTGGTGCTAAAATTCATTCCAAAGAATATTTTCACAATGTTTGGCACACCAAGAGCTATCATTTGTGATTAAGACACTCATTTTTGCAACAAACTGATGGATGGACTGCTGGCTAAATATGGAGTCAAACACAAAGTTGCCACATCCTATCTGTAGCGACCGAAAAATCCGGGAAAGGATTCCTCAAAGGTTCATGAATGAAGCCGCCACCAAATTTTAGTTTAAGGGCAAATATTGGAAAATCCCTTTAGTTTGGATAAGGTCCTTGAGACCAGATTTGGGTTCGGGAGTCCGTTATGTGTGGGCAAGGTATTAATACCCCACGACATCCTTCCTAAAGAAGGTTTTTAGTTTTTTGCGCTTGACAGGAGTGGGCCCCTGCTCCTACGTATCTCCAGGTGCGATGGAGAAATCAAAGCTACGTAGTTCTTGGTAGAAAATATTTGTTTGTTGGTTGTTTTTTAATTAGGAATTTTAGGACTCTTGAGTGATCAGTTCATTTGTCCTAAAAAGCTGACTAATCCGATTGTACAATCGACTTAGTCCCCTATCTTTGAAAATTTGATTGGAGGAAAAAAATGTGTTTGTATTTTATTTTAGAAATTGTTCGTTTTAAATAGGGATTTTAGGACCTGATCCATAACGGTTCATGCGTGAACGGAGAGAGAAAGAGATTGATCGACGGTGAGGTTGGAGTACGAACGAAATGAAGCGCGAAGTTATCTGGTATACAGCCGGCAATTCGCCGGAGAAGGTGAACGGAGACGGACATCTACGGCGGAGTTTATGGCAACGACCACCGTCTGCGGTTGTCGGAGTCTAAGGGTAAGTTCCATTCCCTTTTTTTATATTTTTTAGTCTGATCTCTTCTTCTCTTCTAATTCTGAGACTTTTCTCTCTACTCTTTTTTTATTTCTATTTATTTTTGACTAATTTTTGTTTCTCATGAACCCTAACTTGTATTTATCACTGAACCTAATATTCACAAACCCTAACTTGTATTTTTGTTAATCCTAATTTTATATCACAGAACCTATTTTAAACTATAACTAGTCCTGATTTCTTTTCTTTCAACACTGATTCAGAAACTCTAATTTATTTTTTATGGGGTTTTTACATAACCTATTATTCTAATCCTGATCCAATCTTGACTTAATTTATTCATTTAACCTAACACGTTTTTTAGTCTTTCTGAATCTGTTTTAAACTATTTCTCTAACATATCTACTAATAAACTATATGCTAATATTTACAAACGGTTTTGAATCATACAGGAACAATAAACTATCCTACTTCAAAATAACTCATCTAATCTAAATATGAACTTATAATAATAAACAAAACTCAGGACCAACCCTTGATTCCAGCGTCTGAACTTCTTTTGCTTACTGCTCGCTGTAACTACTGCTTCTCTGCTACTGTTTCTGTTTTGTTTTACTGCTACTCTGCCTCTGGATTTTTGTTGCTTTGTGACTAGTGTTTCAACATGAAAACCCTAGCTCTTTTACTTTCCGAATTTCTGAATCCTTGTGTATATTTTCGTTCCCCTTTTCTGTGTGTATTGTTGTTTCTTTTATAGGTAGAAATTGGAATCAGGAATTTAAGTCCTGATCAATTCTTTCCATTTTCAGGCCATACCAGCTGTGGACAGCTTGGACAGCTTGCTGAGCAAGGTGTGAAGATTAGGGTTGAGGCAAAAACCTCAGCCGCAGCAGCAGACAGCGGGAGCTTGGGCTTTTTTGTATTTTTGTAAAAAAAATACATGTACATGTATTTTATTTTGGGCCTTTTGAAGCCTATTGTACCTCTTTTTTGGACTGTGGATGTTTTTACCCACTCTAAAAACTGTTTTTGTAACTCTGCTTCTATTCACTACTTTTTGGGGTTTACTTGCTTTTTATGACTTAAGTGAAAAAAAGAAGGAGATTGGGCCAAAACTTAGAACGCAAAGCGGCCCAACCAAACAAGGTCTAATTAGAAGAAAAAGACCAAATTACAATGAACTACTAAAGAATGAGCCCATTTGAAATTTTAAACCCGGTTGAATGATGGATCCAAATCAGGCCCAATTGACAAAAGGCAGTTCGGCTCGATTGAACAAATTATCGAATGTCGACCTAATCGAGTGAGACGATCTTGAATGATCTCAACACGCGAACTAAAAATAAAATGACTTAATAAAAAGAAAAGCGGACAAAATTGGGGTATGACACTATCGTCCACAAAACAAGTGGGCAAGCTGAACTATCCAATAGGGATGTCAAGAGGATTTTAGAAAAAATGGTTAACCTTTCAAGAAAGAACTGGTCCATTCATTTGGATGATGCTCTCTAAGCATATAGGACAACCTTTAAAACACCCCTTGGCATGTCTCCCTATAGGTTAGTCTTTTGAAAAACTTGCCACTTGCCCTATTGAGCTAAAACATAAAGCTTTTTAGACAAATAAGAAGATGAATATTGATTTGCAACAAGCTGGAAGAGCTAGAATGTTGCAACTCAATGAACTGGAAGAAAAGAGACATTTCTCATATGAAAATACTGAATTGTACAGTAAAAAGGCAAAATCTTGGGTTGATGCAAAGATTCAAAAAAGAGACCTCAATGAGGGTGAAACAGTTCTTTTGTTCAATTCTAGACTTAAGCTTTTTCCAGGAAACCTAAAGTATAGAATGTCTGGCCCATTTAAAGTTCCTAAAGTTTACCCCAAAGGAGCTGAAGGAAACCTGTAGGAAACCTTCTCAAGTAGCATGTGTTGCTGTAGGGCTTGAGAAGTGAGTGCTTGTGTGATTGAAATTGTCTAATAGATTAGAAGGATCTTTTAAGGAGTGTAAACAGTAGGTAGAGCTGTGCGAAGAAAACAACCAAGAGAACTTTTAGCTTAGGGAGGTTGTAAATGTTGTAAACTATTTGGAAAATAGTGGAAATACTCAAAGGGAGTGAGGAGTGAATGTAGCCTAGAGTTTTGGGTGAACCACTATACATCATTGTGTTATTTATTGTTTCTCTAAGTTGTTTCACACTATGAAGCAAAACACTCCTCTTGGAGTGGATTTATGAAAACTGAGAAGGCAGCTTGCGGACCCTTTTCTGCTAAAAACTTTTTTAGTCAAAACTGAAGTGACTAAGTTACGCAAGAAAGGGGGGTTGAATTGTGTATCCTTTTTAATTTCTTAAACCTGAAACCTTCTCAACAAATTGTTCTCAAGCTTAACGTGGAGATGAGAATGTTAGGGTTAGTTGTAAAAACAATCAATACATGTAAACCCTTAAAAGATAAAGACTTATACTGAAAGTAAGACAAATATAAACTTTGCAAGAGAAGTAGTTTTCAAACAAAGATGAGTAGGTTGAAAGATGAAATATTAATACTGTCTTGAGAAGGTTGACTGATTTAACCTTCTCTCGGTTTAAAAATAATGTTAAATACAAAGTAATTTAAACAATAGTTAGGGAAAGCAATTTAAAGAACACATAGGAATTATAGAGGTTCACCGAATATAGGGTATGTCCTCTCCTCACTTCCAAGTGTGTATTTTCACTATTCTCCAAATAGCTATTACACTTGCTTTTGCTCAACCAGAAAAGACTTACAACAACCACTTTCTTTTTATCACCACACAAAAGACAAGTGCACTCTTGCACAACTTTACTAAGCTGTATTCACCTACTAAGGTCGATTGCTTTGAGAAGCTTGACTTTGTGTAGGTTTCAATTAACTCTCATGCCTTGAAACTTTAGAGTGAGCTCCGTAAATAGCCATGAAGGACGAATATAGCCGTTTGGAATATCCATTGGTTCATAGGAGTGATGTGAAGTAAGGTACAAAAGTTGACAGCTTTTGAACCTTCTCAAGACTTGCTTTATGCTTTATCTGCACAATCTTTAGATGGCTATGTACTCTCCTTGTAAATAGCTATGACTTGAGTTGTTACTGTTGGACAACCTGGAACAGCTTTAAAAGAACCTTCTCAAGCTTCCTAGTATGAACAAACACTTCAAAAGTACAAAGAGAATAATCAAGCATTTCCTCTTTAATGCTTGAAACATTCCAGCATATTTTTTACAAGATTTCTTCATTTAATGCAACTAGAAATCATTCAAGAAGAGTTAATGTGTTTGTCTTGAATTTGATATGGTTTCCAGCAACTTTCTCAACATTTAATCTTTTTTCACATTAACCTTCTCAAGCATGAACTTATGTTTCTAATGTGTTTGTTGAGTCAACCTTCTTTTGACTTCTGGTCAAACCTTTTGTTGACTTTTGGTCAACCTTCTGTTGACTTTTTGTCAACCTTCTGTTAATTTGGTCAAACTTTCTTTTGACTTATTTTAAGTTTCTCATAATGTAACGTTCTCAAGGCTTTTCTATCCTTGTATTTTACCAACTTGTTAATCATTGGTAGAGCCTTAGTTTGCTATGTTTAGAAATCTGTTCTTAGCACTTGGCAAACATGTTAGATCACACTTAATTAGAAAACCTAAATCTTACTTAGTTTATATTATCAAAACTTAGAATGAGATTCTTCTTCCAACCAAAACACAGTTTTAAACTCTTCTCACATCTCTCTTTAACTTGCATTTAACTAAGAAGTCGCTTGAGGTTGTGAATAGAATAACATTTCTTTAGACCACACAATCTTGTACCTCATAAATAGTTAAGAAACTCAATATTTGACTGTAAGTGTTGAAGACAAAACATACCGACCCTTCTCAACTCTTCTTCATAATTGAGAAGACAGTTAAGTCCAAACCTTCTCTACTTACTATTAAGGTTAAGAAAATAAATTTCACTCTCCATTCTTAACTAATAGCACTCACTGTCTTAATATCTAATCATACATGTGAAGATAGTTATCTTGTTTCAGGTAAATTTTAAAAGGGTCACAATTCCAACCCAACCTTCCTTGTAACACTTATTGATTTCACAAACCATTCAAATGGAACCCAAAACAAAATCACCAAAAGCCAAATCCCAAAAAGACAAGCCAAAGAAAGTTCTTGATGCTATTGATAACTCTATTTTATATAGAGTTATTTGTGCTTTTTCACTTAGATAAATGCCCAATATCAAGTCTATTATATGTTAAATATGTTAGTATGAATAAAATAACAACATTTATGGTTTACAGATAAGAGATGTCCATAACTTAGCATTTTATTGTATATTGGTATGTTTGATGTGTTTGTTCAGTGCAGCCGCAGTTTAGTGCAATTGCACCAGTTGATGCAACTGCACCAGGCAGTGCAATTGCACTTGGTGCAACTGCACCACTCTGTACCGAAGCAGCTCACAACCCCACATTGGAAGCACCTCAATTCTTACCATTGCCATAATGCTTAGTTGGATTGCTGCTTGCTCAGAAGTCACATGGGAACAAATGGCCACTTGCAAAGGAGGCGCCTACAATCAAAAAGGCTTCACAAAGATCTATCTTACAAGACATGTGGCAACCATTTGTTGGACCTCAAATTAAGGATGAGTGTTGAAAGCCAAGCTGATCTTCAACTTTTAAAAAGTAACCATGGTTTGGTTAACTTAAATCAGCAAGGAAACCTCAACATGAAGGAAACCTCCAAGGCTATAAATAGGACTCAAATTCCTCACTTGAAGAATATCTAATATCACATAGATCACATATCTTATAATCTTTTTATGTTCTTTTTAGTTTAGTTTTTCTTAGTTTCAAAGTTTTATTTTCTTATAGTTTCATAGTGTTAGTTTGAGAGGAAGGTGAGAGGAACTTGACAACTTCTATCTCCACTTCTTCAAGGATCTAATAGGTGCAAGAAATTAGTTGTAAGCAAATATATGCAAGAGTTTTCCATTTGTTACTCTTTTGAATTCTCTTGTACTTCTCTTTATTGCAATATGCTTTCATTCACTTATATTTGCTTTATCATGCTCATCATGAGCTAAAATCTTTTGAGTCTGGATGTTCTAGCTTTCCAATGATCTTTTGAGGAAAGTTATTGTGTTTTCAAGTGGTGTGCACTTTAGTTCTTGAGTTTAAATTCTTAATCTTGTTTTAATGTTGATCACTTAGAACAAGTAGAGTTATATTCACTTAATTGGCTTATAACTAGAAATCAAGAACTAAGTAAGGATAAGTGTTTAATAAAGCTTCTTGTTAAACTTGTTTTAATAAAGTTAGCTTGTTAATTCCATGTTAATTCTTAGCTTAAGATTAACATAGTCCTTACAACAAAAGTGTAGAGATCTTAAGATACAAGAGTGTACTTACTTAAGCAACTTAGATTATCTGTAAGGGGGCGAGAGAGGCACTGACAACCCTACTCTTTACCGCAAAAAAACAGGATCATATAGAGCTTGTAACGAAACTCTGACGAAAGTAGCTGACCAGCACACACTGATGAAACTGCACTAAGTGCAATTGCACCACAAGAAAACACAATATTCTCAAGAGTGATTTAGTTTGTGAAAACATCCCAACTCTCATTCTCAACTGATTTCTTACACAATTTACTTGCTTTCTGTCTATTTATTTTCATTTCAACTTCAACCAAAACCAAAACATTTTGAATAGTGTAGTCACACTAGTTTGCCTTTCTTTACAACAACGCATAAGAGTTAATCCAATCTCTGTGGGTTTGATCTTTTATACTATAACTTGTGACTGTGTATACTTGCACACGCTCTTATTTTCACACACCAGCTATTCTGAAGAGGTTACCAAGCAAGCAAGCTCGAGAGCAATACCAAAATTTTACTCAATATAGTAACCCTCTCCCTAAACGAGGGTTGTGATGAAATCAATTGCCAAGAGTGATGGCGACCGCAAGAGCATTAAGAAATGTTATGGACACAAAGAGCATGAAGATTCAAGACATGGCACTTGGACCAATTAAAAGAGGAAGAGCAAAGAAGATTAAAGAACAAGAACAATTGGAAGCTCAAATGATTAATTTGCTTAATGATAGCAAATAATCTAAAATTGTTCATTGCCTTTTAAATAGCTTTATAATTAAGATTTCGTATGAATTTTATAATTGGAATAAGCCAAACATTTTTAGGCGCGTTATTTCTCATTCTTAGATGTCTAATTGTGTAAGGCCTAGTTTGGGCTTGAATTTGGGCTTTTAGGTTTATGTTTGTCACTTTAGTGAGTCCACAATCTATTCCCTATAAATAGGTGTGGTTTTGTAAGTTGAAAGGAACTTTTTGACGAAATAGAATTGTGAGAATAGAGAGTGTTTCTCTAGGGTTCTTCTTAGAACCAAATTTGAGTCTTATCAAGAGCCTCTTACTCTTGTGGTGATTCTACCTTGATCTTATCATCCTCTTGGATGTGGCGATTTCTTCATATCTTCTTGCCTAATCCGTTTGTATGTTTCTTTTCCCTTATCTTTTTATCCTAATTGTTATCTTTGAATCAAGAAATCACTTGGTGAGATCCTCAATCTATCATGGAATCAATTAGATTCTCATCAAGTGGTATCAGAGCCATTACCAAGTGTTATTGTGTCCATAAATCAAGAAAAAAAAATCTGCACTTTTTTTTTTCCGCGTACCTTATCAATTTGGTTTCGAATTAATTCTGTTTGGCATGATTTTGCTGGCTGGTTTAAAAATTTCTTTCAATCAGCAAATAGCTTCATTGTTGCTGTCTAGTACGTTAACATTCTAAAGGATGAGTGCTTTGGTTTTTTTTTTAGCGTCGTTGTTGCGTTCTTTCTTTAGGTTAATCCAAAAATTTGAAATTTGTCTAGTTTTCTATTCTTGTTGATAACAAGTACTCTCATCAGTGTCATCTGTATTTAGTATGTGTTGGAAGGTTTCCTTTGATTATTAGCTTTAACTTTGCTGAAATTTCAAACCTGTTTCTGGAAATTTCTGCACAAGTTCTAATTGTTCATCACTTATCTTCATCACTAGAGGCTATTTGATCTTGTAATCTAATATTCTAATTGCAAACTTGTTTTTGATGTTATTTCTTTCATATATGTCCGATTTTGGAAATTCAAAAGCCTAAATTGATTAGAAAAAAAAGAGTAATTCAAATATGCAAAAAAAATAAAACTGAAAAGATAAGTGCTGAAAAAAAAATGATTCTATACAAAAGCGCTTATAAAAAAAACGGGGCATTTACAAAAAACAAAATCCAGAATTGTTCATTTTGATACATCAATCATTTTTGCATATTTTTTGCTTCTATCAAACATTGCAAGTTTATTTTAGTATCTTACCTTCCACATATTTGAACCACTTAGTCAATTAGTTTTGTTCTTTTTTTTAAGTCGTCTCCTTGTTTATCTATTTGAGTGTGTCTTCCTTTGTTTTTCTTTCTTTCGTGTCTTTTAAATTCCTTAGTTGTGTCTTAGAAGTTTCTCTTGTCTTTGTTGGCCTCTTGAATGATAACTTTCATGTGTGTTTTGCCACAATTGTGTAGAGGTTTTTCCACAAACTTGATTGAGACTTGTTTGGTTTGTTTTAAGAACTTGAAGAGTTGCATTAGGGAGTGGAAAAAGGCTAGAGTGAACATTATAGAAAAAGCCATAATTGAGCGACATACACGAGTGATACATTTCTTGAGTGTAAACACTTAGCGAGTGGTGAGGACTATTGTTCTTTCTTGTTACTTTGCTTGATCATTTGGTACTTGTTATCTTGTCGTTGGAATGATGAATAGAGGTTTTGACTATAATAGAGAATGTGTTGCAAAAATTCTTAAGAAGTATAAGGTTGGAGATTTGCTCTAAAAGATGAATGAGAGGTATGAAGAGAATGTGACAGAAAAAGATAGAAAGTATAAAAAAGAAAGGAGTTATGAGAGGAGAGACAGAGAAAAAGAGAGAAAATATGAAGATTATTTGAGAGAAAATGAGATGAAAGAAAAAGTGAGTGTTCCAAACTTTCATGGGAAGAGTGACCCCGAAGTGTATCTTGATTGGGAGCTTAAGGTAGAACAAGTTTTCTCTTGTTGTGATGTTAGTGAAGAACAAATGTTGAAGCTTGTTGTGTGGGAGTTTAGAAGTTATGCACTTACTTGGTGGGATCAAGAAAAAAAGCTTAGGAGGAATTGTGAACTTGAGCCAATTGAAAAATGGAAAGATTTGAAGGCCATGATGAGGAGGAGACATTTCCTTCTCATACCCAAAAGGAGTTGCGTGACAAATTGCATAGGCTTACTCAAGGAACTAAAAGTGTTAGTGAGTACTTTGAGAAGTTAGAGATGGCTATGACTAGAGCTAACGTGGAGGAGAATTTGGAGAATACCATGGATAGGTTTCTTGATGGTCTAAATGAAGATATAATAAAGCAAGTTGAGCGTCACCATTTTGTAACAATTGAAGATCTTGTCCACCAAGCCATTAAGGTGGAAAGACAATTGCAAATAAAAAAGGCCTATAAGAAATCCCCTTCAAATTACTACTTTTCAAGTTGGAAGAACAATTCCAAGAAGGAGGGGTCTCCACCCAAAAGATCTGATGTTGCAACCTCCAAGGGTAAAGGTACAATTTCTAACTCTTCTTCTTTAAACCCTAAGTTAAAGAACATGAAATGTTTTAAATGTTTGGAGTATGGTCACATTGCATTAAATTGTCCAACTAAAAGACTTTTGGTCTTAAGGAAAAATGGTTGTGTTAGTTCACATGAGAGTAAATGTAAGGAAAAGTCTCAAAAGGGAGATTGGTCATGGTTAGTGAGTTTGTTGGAGCCTATGAGCAAAATGAGAATGATTCACAAAGAACTAATATTTTCCAAACTAGGTGTCTTATTCTAGGAAATATATGTTCTTTGATAGTTGATGGAGGTAGTTGTGCAAATGTTGCTAGCACTAGGTTAGTGTCAAAGCTTAATCTTGAAACTACTCCACACCCTAGTCCATATAAAGTGCAATGGTTAAGTGATCATGGAGAATTAGAGATAAATAGACAAGTCAAGATATCATTTTCCATTGATAAATATTGTGATGAGGTTATATGTGATGTAGCACCCATGGAGGCTAGCCACATATTGCTAGGGAGACC